>LPNX010624781.1:177077-197250 GCA_001517045.1 Pseudotsuga menziesii
AATAACACAATGGTATCAAATTGGAAATAAAGATTTAGAAAAGGATTAAAGAATAAACTTGTGATCTCACCAACACTTCTACATTTTGACAATTTCGAAGTTGCCTTCATTTTATTTATTTCACTATATGGCATGTTCCAATACATTCTTCAGGAAAATAAGGAAAACCAAGGTGTAGGAAGAGTTTATCTCTTGAACCTGGAACAATAAACTTATTGCTATAGATGTATGCTTATTGTTCACAATTTAAGTGAAGTGAGGTGCTTGGAAATTAATATATTGTTTAGAGAAGTCTAATGAAGCAACTTCACATTTTTGGCCATTCACTTAACTCAGTCACAAAAATATATTTTTTGCGCAAAGAGAAATCAATAAATCAAACAAACAATAGTAGAATACAAACAACCATTAAAGAATTGGTCCAATACCGCTAATCTTAACCAACAACAGGTTGGTTTTACAAGAAACAAGGCACATATAATAAGGTAACTTGCATTGTAGATGCAAATTCTGGCCAACGAAATATAATTCAATGCCAAATTGGGCTAAGGATGAAGATGGACCCCCCTCCCCAACTCATTCACAAGTCTAATTATATACAACAACTAATCTAAAACATGATATCAAGGATATTTTAAAAACCCTTGAAGTTAGCATTAATGAAAATTTTGTTTGAGTTTTTTTCAAAATTGTATGTTTCATGGTCCATTTGAAATGAACTGGAAGAGAGATAAAATTTGGAAGTGGACAACTACCAATGTTTGAAAATTTCCTAATTGACAATTTCATTAATTGCTAACTAATTTAACTAAAAGAAGGTAGCATCTTCTATTGATTGGTGAACAAATAGAATCACCAAAGGGATCTCTCAATTTAGACACAATTAGGTATCGGACAACACCCCAATGTATCCCAATTGGATAATAAAGAGCAGTGAGAAGAGCCTAGATTCCATGTTGGATCTTCCCAAATGATGATTTGATGATAATTTGAAGAGGATCCTAGATGCATTGTTGAACTTATCTAATTTGATTTTAGATAGTATTTGATCAAACCAAATGTTGGATTGAATTTTGATTAACGAGATATTGAATCTTGAGGCCTGACTATCATTAATGATTCCCCCCTGTGAGGTGTAAGGTGAGAAGTAGGTTGAAGTGATACAATCTTGAGTTTCAGTCTTCTTTTTCTACAATATATCTTTCATCAATGCATTTGGTGGTTTTGGTTGACAACTAACCATTGTCACTTGAGACAATATATCTAGTGGTTCTCGATGACCACTAACCATTGATCAATGTACTCCCCCCTAAAGGTGTAAGAGAATTTTATATTGAAAGGTTAATCTTTGAGCTTTTTTAGTTTGGAACATCTTTTAGATGAATTATTCTTCTTGCCAAAATGATGATAAGGATGGAGATCAAAACACTAATCATCCATATTACCAACTGAATCAAAATGTTTACACTTAGCGTTCTGATGTTGAACTTGAATATGTGAAGTTAAATCTTCTTGAATGAATCCAACACTTTGGAACAAGATTGGTCTGGAATAATCTAGAATATGAAAGGTAACTTTCTTATCATATCCAAGCCATATTCTATGTTTGTTATTGTAGATTTCTTCCCAAGGTATGATGATATGCTTGGAAATATTATTTTGAATGTGTTGCTTTAAAATATATGGAAGTTGATTTATTGCATGATGCTTCACCACTATAGGTTTTCATTAGTGAACTCAAAAGAAAACTCTTGAAATGTAGGTTCTTGGATAGCATCATCTTCAATTTAAATTACATATGTAGTTACATCAATGTGCTAATCTTGTGTTGACTGCTGATTGAAATCTAGAATTTGAACCTTGGATGCAGGTGCTTCGAGGAGAGACATGGAGGAAGGTAGGATAGCCTATTGAATGCCACTTGTGACAACTGTCATCACCTCATAGGTATTAATGCAACACTCCTCCCCACATAGGTTATTCAAGATGGATTCCACTCGGATTTTATCACAAGTCACCTTGCACAAGCTTTGGGTTTTAATGGCTCGCTCCTCCCAGCGCATGTCATTTATGTTCGATGTCGTTCAGCTCAGCACTCAGGTCACCTCGAATGATGCCTCGACACGGATCCAATTTTTGCAAATGTTTATCCTCTGTACGTTCTTCGTTCTCCTCACTCTGCCATGACTCATCAGCTCTCTACCCAGGAAGAAGGTGAAGGTTTGGAAGCCACAAATTCATTCACCAGCCATGTCGTGATGCCTTCATGCTATGCCTTGTAGGGGAAGAAACTCCAGGGGAGTGAGGGGTCATGATATGCCTCCTAGGGGAAGCAGGTCTAGGGGAGCGAGGAGTTGTGATGCGATGTGTCCCTCCCTTTCAGCGGGGTATGGTGCTCACATCCATCTCATCGTTCATTGATCCATGGATGATTGGGATGTGGAAGTAGTGTCTCACCATCGAATGACTCAATACTTGATCCAAAGACTCTCCCATTATTAGCACATGAAAATTTTTCTTTCTTAGCTACTCTGAGAAAGAGATAGAGCTCCTCTCCCATCTCCCTCCAGCAATTCTGAAATTTCTTCTCTAGTAAGCCAACTTCCTCATCTTCACCGAGCTTTCATCTATAGGACCCTCCTAAAGAATCCCTTAGCACTAGGACACCATGTCCATCCGACACTTGGAATAATCTTTACCCAATATGGAGATGAAAATGCAAAATGCGGGGGGTTGTGAGAAGGCTGTCAACTCGTCACAAAGGATGTCGGCACCTCCTCCTGCAACAGAACCGCCTCTAGATTCTCAACTGTATATCTCTATTGATGATGAAGACTACTACAAGACTTGCATCATTTTCGAAGAACCCTAGAGGAAGTCGTCAGGCCTTAGGATTTTTTAATTATCTCTATGTTTTTTATGTATGCTCAATTTGTTTGTCATATGCTGTTGTGGCCAAACTCTATTTCAGTTTTGTCTGGGGTAACTTGGTTTCCATCACCAAGGCCAGGTACATGACAGTTTTTTTGTTACTATACCAGTGTCCTTACACTGATGATATATGTGAGACAAACTCTATCTATGTACTCTATTTTGTATATTAATATATCTTTCTACAACTTACAAAAAAAAAATCTAGAATTTGAATTTGATGGACATCAAATTGAAATAAGGGATTGTTCTTAACAATGACTAGTCTAGAGTACTAGAGTTGTATTTTACCATGTTGGAGCTATGAATTTTCAAACAAGTTCAACTTTCCCTTACAAAAATTGCAAACAAGTTCGAACATATTTAAGAGTTCCTTTGTTGATTGTGATAGTGTTGACAACAATAATGAATATTAGAGTGTTTAGTAACTGTAATAATTCTTGGCTTGGAGACACTTTGAAGACTAAATGAGGCCTCCTTGTGTAGGGGTTTATTTGATCCTTAGATGTTTGTTCTTGTAATATGAAGCAATAGCAAGGCCAACAAAAACACGACAAGTTCAGTGGCACTCAAGCACACAAAATGCCATCAATCCCCTTATTCAAATTTCAAACTACCAAATCAAGGTCTTGAGGAAAAAAAACTTACAAATATAGAACAATAGATCTACCTTGTAATTCAATTATAAAACTGGAGAAGTGATTCCTCCTTGAAATAGAGAACAATTATATTTTATACCATGTTTAAATAAATCCACCCTTATAACTCCCACTTTCTTAATGATGCACAATGTCTATATTTTAAAAACAAGTTTAAAAAAAAATTATACCAAAAGGAATAAAAAATGTCTCTTTTGCTTCATGCCAAAAGTAATAAAATATGACTTCAAAAACTATTATTTTAATTCATTATGTCATTTAAACTTTTTCAATCCATCTTCATCTCAATGTCAATCCATTTGACTCCCTCATAGTATTCAATTATGAAAGACTCATCATCTCACATGAGTTGGATACTTCTCAAATATTAAGTTCTAGGAAATGTCTCACTGCAATGATGGTTTTTAACCAAAACATTAAACTAGGTTCTCTTTACTAATATACAAATATTCTTGAAGGGTTGCAATGGAGATTGTTTTTCTATACAAGGTATGCATTTGTATACATGAAACAAGGAGACATAAATCTATAATAGAAAATAAAAATTTACATGGCCATATCATAATACAATAAAGTCGGTAACTGCAATTATTGAAGAAAAAAAACATGAAAATTAGAGTCTTAGATATTTGTTTGCATGCCATTAATAAAAATGATCCCAAGCCAAAGAGATAAAAGAAATGTCAATAACCTTATGTCTTTGAATTTAACCTACCATTCTTACTCAACCAAAATAAATATGCATATAAAATTACTTTGTGTTTTATTTAGTGCATTTGAAAAATCATCTAAATTAACTAAAAAAAACTGGACATGAAAATTGGGCATATGAAAATTCATCTAAATTAACTATAAAAAAATTGGTCATCCATATTTTTCATATTTAGTTTCAAAACTAATTGAACATGTGTAACTATTCTATCACTTAATTATTTAAATCTATCCACCAAATCGAATAGTTGGTTATACATTTCTTCATTTTCATCATGATTCATGATTAAGCTATCTGAAGGTTTAAGTGGTGTATAATTTTGCTTACCTATATTATCCTCTTTTTACCTCTTTATCACACCTTTTGAATCACCAACAAGATATATTCCAAAAACCAATTATGCAATTTTCAAGTTAGCATACCTTTAAAAAACCCTAGTTTGTGGGTTTTCTTTCTAGCCAACCTTTTTCCTTAACTATCTATGAAATTTCAAATCCCGTGAGTTTGAAATTTAGTCATGTAGTATCCTAGTATGTCTTATCTACAATGCCATAGGTTTGAGCAAATTCTAATGTACCAATGGAAATTTATGGTAACGTTCACAAAACATATGGGTTTGTCTTTTTCAGTAGAGCGAACTTGTATGACCTTCCATATGTACAACTTTTCCAATATTCTTTTGAAATTTCTAATATAAATACTACGGTTTATATTATTTTTTATGCAACTATTGGCACTCAATTTGGATCTTTAAATATTCATATACAATAGTTTTTGGATAAGGCATGGACTGGTAAAAATAACCCTCTCTTAAACATCTAAGAGTTTTTAGTTGTGATGCTTATGTGCATGTTCCAAAGGAAAATAGAAGTTGGATTATATAGACTAAACATGTATATTTATGGCTATAAATATGGTATAAAGGTTATAAACTTTAAAACCGAGTAAGTAAGAAGACTATTTATAGTCAGGATGTTGCATTTAGAGATGTTAAAGTTCCTTCCAAACCAAAATTCCAACCAAAGGAAGAAGAACTAGAGACAACAGAGTTTGAGTTGTAGTGTGAAGAATCTGACTCAATAAAAGAAGATGAGTAGCCTCAAGTTCCAGCCTTGAGGAGATCATTTTGTGAAAGAAGACAATAAAAAATGTATATCCCGCTGTATTTCCACTCTAATCTTTTTCTTTGTATTACTTATGGTGCTCCTAAAAATATTAAGGAGGTAGTGGATTTAGATAATAATAAACTTTGGAAGAAGGAAATGGTTGAAGTAATGGATGCCTTGGATAAAAATGAGACTTGGAATCTAGTTGAGTTGTTGGTTGGAATAAAACCTATTGGTAGCAAATGGGTGTTTATTGCTTCTTTTGATATTGAATTAGATCAAATGGGTGTGAAGAAAAGATTTTTGCATGTTGATATCGAAAAAGAAAATTACATAAAACAACAAGAAGGTTTTGTAGTGAACGAAAGAAGGAACTACCTTATAAAGGAGTTCTGGTATGGATTTAAACAATCACCAAGATTAGGGTATAAAAAGTTTGTACTTATATATTGGGACTTGGTTTATCAAGAAGAAACGATAATCATTGTGTATTCCAAGCAAATTGGTGGTCATTTCATTTATGTGGTTTTGTATGTTGTCGACTTCTTTTTTATTGGAAACAATAAGGAAATCATCAAGGATGTCAAATGTTAGTTGTTTTCTAAGTTTCATATCTGAAATATTGGTGCTACAGATTTTATTTTGGGTATGGAAACAAAAACATAATGAACCAACAGAAGACTCCAATTGAGTTAGTGGAAATATGTTGAGACAATATTGTAGAGGTTTAATATGCAGGGATGGAAATTAGTAAAGATCCTAATTCTTGTAGGTGCAAATTTATCCACAAATCAATGTCTCAAGGCTCAAGAATAGGTAGCATACATTTCATATTTTCTTTGTGCTAGTTTTGTTGGAAATCTAGTGCATATTATCATCTATACTAGCCCATGCATTACCCATGCAGTGGGAGTTTTGAGTAGGTATATGTCAAAACCAGGGAAAGAGCATTGGACAACAATAAATAGGGGATCCAAATATTTGTGTGGCACTCCAGATTATGTAATTTTCAATCAAGGAATACTTTACCTCACAGGGAGATAGATATGTAAGGCTTTTGTTAATACAAATTAGATTGGAGATATTGAACTTAGAAGATCTACAAGTGGTTATGTTTTTAAATTATTGGGTGGATGAGTAAGAGGCAGAGTTTAGTTGCATTGTAAACTACCACTAGTAGAGAATTAGAGATAAATTACCAAAAAGATGACCAAAATCCACATATAAATGATCACTTTTGATTTGGAAACCACTGGTGGCAAACTGGCGGTCATTGATCGCGCGACCAAAAAAATGGTCATATTTAATTTGATCATCTATAGGTTATCCCGCAGTCATATATTTGGTCATTAATTTGGTTGATTATTTGGTCTTTAATTGTCACGATTAATGACCAAATATACAAGCAAATTAACAACCTAATATACAACCCAATATATGACCTCAAGATAAGCTATAAATGAACAAGCTAAATATGACCACATTTTTTGTCATGCGATAAATGACTCCTAATTTTCCACTAGTGGTCGCCATTTGTTCATTTATATGCAACTTTTGGTCATTTTTTGGTCACTTATCTCTCATTTTTGTAGTGGTCATTTATCTCTTTTAGTGGCCATTTATCTATTTTTGGTCATTTGTAAACATTTTATTTGTGGTCATTGCTAATCAATATAAAAGACCAATTTAGTCATTCATATGTGTTCATTATTTATTAGTAGTTGTAATGGTGTCCATTATATTAATCAACATAACTTTTTGTAATATTGATGTTGCCTAAATTAAAAAAAAATCATATAATAATCATGCTCATCTAATACACATGTTAATCATGCAAAGTCACAATATTAGTTAATTACAACACTAAATAATATCAAGTACCAATATATAATTTTCAACCAGGTAAATTATATTCTATGAAATGTCAAATATTACAATAAATATGAGTTTCCAACTGAATATCGCCTAATGGACTAATATTGGTCCATAACAAAAACAGTCTCCATACTTTACATTAAAATCATATACAATATCAATGACATTTCAAAATATTACAATGGCCACTGAGTAAATCTTCTCCTTCCTTATGTCGATGATAATGCACCTGGAACATCTTGGCACATTCCCTAAAAAAACAAATAAAAATAAAAAACTAATTAATTATGACCTTTGAAGAATCAAATCAATTGGCAAGAACATAAAGAACAAGTTATGGGTCTTTGGCAAGAACATAAAGAACATGAATAAGGAACCAAAAATTTTCTACAAAGACCAGGAAATTTTCGGGTATTTGTATTAGTGTATGATTGAATAATTTTAGCCTTTTAAAAGTTTTTCACAAATTGTTGAAGTCATTATACCCCAATCACAACCAAAGTTGAGTCCCCGAGCATCAAGAATCATGAAAATATAAAAATAATAATGTTGAAAATAATAATGGAGGTAGACACCACTAGACCTTGACACGTCAAGAATCAAGTGTAATTGATTTCAAAATAAAGAAGCCACAAACCTATTGTAGGTTGATCCACCTCAAGAATTGTGAACAATCACAAATTTTGAATGTAATGAAAAAACCATACCTTGACCTCTCTTACAATCAAAATAACCGAATTTTTGACAAGTGTCAAGAGTGGGGACAAGGAGTATTATTCCCAAAGAGGTACAATCCCTTGATAGGTAAATCTAGCATCAATGCAATCAAGTTACCTTTCTAGTGTGCGTACATAATTAAATAAGGTCTGAAGTCTAAATTGCTCTCTAAGCCTTTCGATGATCCAACATCAAATTAATTATACATCACAAACCGTTCATTTATGAAATGAATAATGGGAAATTGACTTGAGGCACCAAAGGAAAAACTTTGAAAAGGATAAAATGCTTCAAGCATGCACTTGAGACAAAACTTTGAAAATAAAAAAAGATTGAGAAACATAAGGAAAATGCACAAGTACAAAAGGAAAATGCTCCATTTTTTTGAGAATGGATTCCAAACTTCCCACTTGGTAAGCATAAGACCAATCAATTTTATAATTTATCATTAAACACACATAGAAAATTCCATCAAATACAAAATATCACACTAGGCAATTTATATTTCTATATCAGCTATATTTCTTACATTAATATATGAAGATAGTTGGGATGCTTTTGGTTGGTTCTTCATAAAATTTATAAGCTCTCCTTTTAAATCTTCCTATGCATCAAAAATTGAGAAGTTACATGGCACAAGAAACATAATGGAAAACTAAACCCCAAAACATCACTCATATGATCAATGAAATTTGATATTTTTGAATATAGTTATGGATTTACACAAATAATCTATGAGCAATAATTTATAGAGAGTATATTAGTTATAAAAAACTTATGAAAAATAAGTATTATGAGCATACCTTGCAAAAGTAGAGCGGATATAACCATTGATTTTTTTGTTATATCCAAGCGATTTGATAGCATGTTAATACTACATTAGAAATAATAATTATTTAGACATTAAGGCATGCTTAAAGTTCCACTGCAGCTACCTTATTAATAATATAAAACCAATGAAACAAATAATATTAAAGGCAAGGATAACACCATAAAAAATCATGGAAGAAAAAACATTACCTAAAATGCAAGCACCCCATCAAAAGCTTTTGACAAATCTTTTGTCTTTATGTATGAAAAGCCAAAACAAAATCAGCCAACAAAATATCAAAATAAAAATTTCATTGCAAGTTAAAAACTAGAATTTACAAACAAGCAAGCAAGAAATGTCCAACATATAAAAACACACAAAAGCAAGACGAATGGGAAACTACCCCAATTTGCTTGAATAAGGAGGAGAGCAAAAATGAAGTTAAAATGAAAAATTTACCCAAATAGAAGAGTAAAGACCATAATTACCAACAATCAGCTGATGCACATACATATATATACATCCCAAAATGTATCCAAATGTATAAAATTAACAATGTAGTCACCAAATTTGACCATAAGGGTAGATGGGGTTTTTTGAACATTACAACCCTAATATGGATTTTTTTTCATGGTCAACTTCTAGAAGCCTCACTAGAGAAAAAACTAATATGGCATAAACAAAGTGTCATGGTTGTAGACAATTATTTCCTGCAATTTCCTCTACAAATCACTTCAATTTCTAATTGTGTGGATGTATAAGATATGCCTATGTGCATGTGCATATATACAGCTCCATTCTCAACACATATTTCTCTTTTGAAAGACCAAAACACCCTGAAATTTCTTTGAAATAAGTTCTTTGTTAATATATTAAAATATTATAAATATGAAGATCACCTCATAATTGTTTTTCTCACTGAAGTTGATGTGTACATTGAATTAGTTCTCTTTGATCAGTCAATCTTATTCTTCTATGGATACAATTTCTGCTTGGTTTGTAAGAACTCTATTTGCAAGTTAATGAAAAAAAACAAGTCATGATTGCTTCCTCCATCTTTCACATTAGTAGATTCTTCTTATATTATTTGGACAATGGATTGGACAAGTTTTCTATGTCTACTAAAATTGAAAAGTAAACCTTAGATCTATTGTAGTCAATATTAACCTATTACCTCTTATTATCACATCATCGAAACAATAAGAAAATAACTTACAACATATTCTAATAAAAATTACCAATAATTTTTTTTTGCTGATTCAATCGAACAATAAAATAATCTACTGAATCTTATGCATAACAATTTGAAAATTTTGTAAGTGAAAGGAGATACAAGTTGCAATCTTGGGGCACATCTTTGGATTCAAGTGGGAAGACTCCTCATGCATATTCTCTAGCTATGAATAATCATTCATATAATAGGTTGTTGAAAGAAAATTGGTCATATCTCAATAACAATTTCCAACAATGAAGCATCATTAGATGAGATTGCAACATAATTAAATGAGTCACACAGAGACAAAGATGTGCTTAAAGTAAAAGGATGTCCCTAAGCATTTTTAAGACAGGGAAAGCCCTCTTTTTGTTCATGACTTTTTATTTTCAGTGAGAGAGTAGTGGGGGGATTTTTCTTGAGTTGGAAGTGATTTTTAAAATAAATATTCTAGAGTAGTTGTGATTATTGAGATTTATGCATTAAATATTTCTTTGTGGACTTTTTTCAACATTAGAGATGATTATGAGGAGAACACAGTTTCCAACAGTTGTATTTATGCATATTTAAGCTCAATTTTCTCTGCAAGTGGATTGTTTCAATTTGTTTTCTAGTTTTGGGCAATTTGTTCATGGAGATTGAAGGTAACATTGTTTCTCTTCATTTTTTCCTCTTATTTGATTTTGAAAATTTGTTTTTCAATTCCATTTCAATTTTTTTGGGGCTCATGGTGTTGTCAAGAGAAACCAATGATGAGATTGATAACGGGTTTCATCCCCATTTTGATGATTAGTATATTGATGATGAGGAGGATGAATGTTGAAATATTTTAACTTCAAAAAATATTCTAAATGTATTTACTGATGTAAACCAAGGGAGATTTTATTATTCCTCTGTTGGGATGTTACTATTGTAATTGGTCATCATAGAGTCATGAGGTAAAGCCTCCATTGTAAGTCGGGTCATTAGTACACTAATGAATAATATAAAATATTGTTTTGAGTCTTCCTAGTTGAACTCGACCGTGACAGTTTAGTGGGGCCGACTTGTTTAGGGTAAAAGTCAGTTGGCATAAAGTGTATAAATAGAGGAGTTATGTTTCTCATTAGAACAGAGACTCACTCACTTGTATAGCACATATGAGAGAGAGAGAGAGAGAGAGATCAGCAAGGAGGATGATACATGTTTTTGGGTTTTATCTTATACATCTTATACAGAGGAAGTTTTGTTGGTTTTTCTTCCCCTTGAGGGTTTCTTAGGATAAATATTTTGTCTATCTTGTGATTGTGTTTCTTTCAGTGATTCTACATATGTTAATTTTGTGAATTTGGATTGAACACTAATGACATCTATTCTAGCATAAGAATCTTAACATGGTATTAGAGCTATCTTGAATAGGACAACTTTCACAAGGTGAAACTCTCTCTCCTCCCTGTCTGGAATAAATTAGGGTTTCTGCAAAATTTGGAATTTGGAAGATCTGCTTGCATAGAAATTTTTGCCTCCCTAGAGCTTGTCTATTGAGCCCAGTATCGAATTTTTTGGGTTGTTGAAACCCTAGGATATCTAAACCCTAGTTTGTCCCTGAACCAGAAAACTACAGAAAACCAGAACCAAAAATTATGCAGAAATTGCAACCTCGCAAGTAAGATTTGAAGAGTGAAGATTTGGGATCTCCATAAATCAGTTGGACCAACCAACTCACCTTAGTCAAGTGCATCTCCTGGTAAGTTCAACTTTTCATTTTGAGAAATTTCAATATTTAGTGACCTACTAGACACGATGGACCCAAGCACTAAGCTTGAGGACAAGTTGGAAGGCATAGAAAACTTCCTAGCCTGGAAGTATATGATTGGTCTCATTTTGAAAGAGAATGGCCTTGAGAAGTACATCAACGACTAAGTTGTAGAAACTAAAGAAGATGAAGCTAAGGAGAAGCATGAACAAGACCCAATAAAGGAAATGAGGATCATTGTTGATTCTATCAAAGATCACTTGATCCATCAAGTGTGATCTAAGAAGACACCAAAGAAAATGTATTATTCACTTTCCAGAATGTATGAGGGAAGGAACATAACGATGAATCTGAGAGGTCAACTGAAGGGCACCAAGATGAGAAAAGGAGAATCAATTCAAGATTACTTCACAAGGGTCTCCCAGTTCAAAAAACAACTAAGTGCTATTGGAGACACCCTTGATGAGGATGAACTAGTTATGACTGCTCTCAATGGTATCACTAGACCTTGGGACTCATTCATACAAACTATGTGTGCCAGAAAAGAAATTATGAAGTTTGACATAGTATGGGAAGATTCCATTCAAGAAGAAGCTAGAGTACCTAATAGAGAAGCTCTACTCAAAGAAGATGATCATGCTCTAGCCATCCATACTAAATGAAGAAAACAAATCAAACTTCAAGAAGGGTAATCATAAACCTTCAAAGAAGAAGTTTCAAAAGAAGAAGAAGGATTACTCAAAGTATCAATGCTACAACTATCATAAGATAGGATACCTTGCCAGAGAGTGTCCATCACCAAAGAAGAATAACGACGACAAGAGACATCATGCTCATCTAACTGAAGATGAGGATGAAGAAGAAGAAAGACCTCTAAAGAGACTAACTAGAGAAGAAGATGTAGAAGAATATGTATTATTCTCTGCACTCTCTGGGTCTATAACTCCTGGAAAAGATACATGGATTATTGATAGTGGTTCTTAAAAGCACATGACAGGGAAGAGGCAAACTCTGTCAAGACTTGAAGAAAATATCTCTCCTTGAAAAGTATCAGTAGGAGATGACTATCAATATCCCATAAAAGGTATTGGTGAATCAATCTATATGATTTAATCTGCGACTTCCATGAAGATGAAGTAAGTATTGTATGTACCAGGCTTAAAAAAGAACTTTCTTTCCATCTCATCTCTAGATAATAAAGGATATAGAGTTGCTTTTATAGATGGACAAGTACTTATGTGGTCCAAAGGGAAGACTCTTAAAGATGTTGTGGTCATTTGTGAAGAAGAAGGAGGATTGTACAAACTCAAAGGACATCCAAAGACAACCCTTGTCCATGAGAATACCAACTCAAGTGAACTATGGCAAAAGAGGCTTTCTCACATCAACTACAAAGCGCTCCCCTATGTGAGCAAGGTGGTAACATGGTTGCCAGATATGAATATTGATCATGAGGGAACTTGCAAAGGATGTGCAAGAGGAAATAACATCAAGAATCCATTTTCGAAAAGTGAAACAAAGACTAAAGGTACGTTGGAACTAATTCATTCTAATGTATGTGGTCCTATTCCCTCCATATCGTTAAGTGGATATGATTATTATGTCACATTTATTGATGCCTATTCAAGAAAGACTTAGATATACTTCTTGAAGAACAAAATTGAAGTGTTCAGTAAATTCAAGAAATTCAAAGCCTTGATGGAGAACCACTCAGAAAGAAGAATCAAGACACTAAGATCAGATAATGGTGGAGAATATACTTCAAAGGAATTTGTAGCATTCAGTAAGGAGGCATGAATTAATAGGGAAATAACTACTCCCTATAATCCCCAACATAATGGTGTTGCAAAAAGAAAGAATATAACTATTATGGAAGGAGTAAAAACAATTATTCATGACCAAGACCTCCCCATGCACCTATGGGATGAAACAACAAGAACAATTGTATATGTATAGAATAGATTATCTCACGGTGCTCTTGGATTCAAGACTCCTGAAGAGATGGATACAGGAAAGAAACTTGAAGTGAGCCATCTCGAGATATTTGGTTTCCCAGTTATGTACATATTCCAAAAGATAAGAGAACCAAGTTGGTACCTTTCAGAAAGAAGGGAATATTTGTTGGATATTGTGAAGTCTCTAAGGCCTTCAGGATATACATTTCAGGATTCGATCATATTGAGATTAGTAAGGATGTAACATTTGATGAAGAGACAGCTCTTAAGAAATCCAGAAGGTGTCATCTTGAAGAATTACATGAAGATGATGTGCCTCCCAGAATGGTAGAAGTTGAACCCTCTCCTAAAATAGTAGCATCTGAATATCATGATATGCTAGAACCTCGGGAACCCATACTATGGATATCTCTTGAAAGAGAAAACTTACTTGGGTAAGAGAAATCATACAGGAAGCAGAGAGATATGGAGCTCCACAAGGCTCCATAAGAACAAGCAAAATATCAAAGCCATATTCCAGTTATGTAGCTTTGATGTGTTACCTTGTATATCAATAACCCACCAACTATGAAGAAGCTGCACAAAAGAAAGAATGGGTTGAAACAATGACAGAAGAATACCAGTTGATAATGAAGAATGATGTTTGGGATATAGTACCCAAACCAGAAAAAAAGAGTTTGGTATCTTCGAAATGGATCTACAAGATAAAACATGATGCAAGTATTGAGAAGTACAAAGAAACATTTGTGGCTAGAGGATTCTCTCAGAAAGAGGGGATTGATTATCAAGAGACATTTTCTCTAGTAGTAAGGTACACTTCCATTAGAACCATCATGGCACTTGTTTCCATGATGAAGTGGAATCTACAAGAAATGGATGTAAAGACAACCTTCCTAAATTGTATGATTGAGGAAAAGGTTTAATCGAACAAACACAAGGACTTGAATTCAAAGACAAATTGACTCATGTATCCAAGTTGAAAAAGGCTTTGTATGAATTGAAGAAAGCTCCTAGAGCTTGGTATGGTAGAATAGATAGCTTCTTAACAAGCTTGGGATTTACCAAGAGTAAAGATTATGCTAACCTTTACATGAAGGTTATAGATGATGAACCTATCATACTATTACTGTATGTGGATGATCTATTTTTGACAGGAAATGGGAAACTTATCACAGATTGCAAGAAGAATCTAGTTGAAGAATTCGAGATGAAAGATCTTGGATTGATGCATTATTTCCTCGGGATGGAAGTGTGGCAGAGCACAAAATGAATCTTTCTAAACTAGGGAAATTATGTAGTAGAAATCTTGAAAATATTTGATTGTAAAGCCATGGACACCAACTTGAAGTTGTTATTTGACGAGTCATCAGAGTTAGAGGATATGACTCATTACAGATAGATCATTGGATCATTGATGTATCTAACGAATGCAAGGCTAGATATATTCTTTGTGGTGAACACCTTAAGTCCATATCTATCTAAACCTAGACGAGTTCACTTGATAGCTGCAAATCATGTGATGAGATACCTAAAAGGTACGATAGATATTGGAATTTATTATGCTAGTGATCATTACAGTAGATTGCATGGATATACGGATTCAGATTGGGTAGGAAGTGCCATAGATAGAAATAACACCTCAGGTGGATGTTATTGTCTGGGATCCACCATGAGCTCATGGTTTAGGAAGAAAATATCCAGTGTTTCTCTCATCACAACTGAGCAGGGTAAATAACAGCTTGCTCTACTAGTTGTGAAGCGATATGGCTTTAGAAACTGATGTTAGGACTATTTGATATAGAGTTGGACACCACAATGATTCTTTGTGACAACCAAAGTTGCATAAAGATGACATAGAATCCATTGTTCCATGATAAATCAAAGCACATAGAAATCTGATAGTTTTATATAAGGGATATGGTACAAAAGGGAGCTATAAAGCTCCAGTATGTGAGTATCGATGATCAAGTTGTTGATGTATGGTAGATGGTATGGATGGTGGTATGAATGATGTCACGACATGCATATCATCCTGCAAACATGTTTCTAAATCAGAATTATGGAGTGAGGAAGAGGTGCTAAAAGACAAATGATCCAGTGAAAAATCACAATCATTGAGAGACGAATTTAGGAGACTAATAGGTGGATTTTCAAATAAAGAAACTGAGATTTCTGATTCTGATATATCAGAAATTAAATCTATATCAGATATGTGAGGAAAGGATTTAATATGGAACTCAAGGCATAGTTTATATCATCTTGGAACTGCACACTATGACAATGTTATGAAGAATCAAAAGGATTCTCTAGCTCATTTGGAACTTCGATGTTGTGCTTCTCAAGAAGCTGAGACATGATGTCCATATTCTTATTGAAACATTTATTCTCAAGGTTAAATCACTTGCCCATGTACTTCCTTCCTTCTTAACTTTCTTCATTGAACCTTCATCAGTAGGCTTCAAATTTTCATCTTTAACACCTGGCTTTGGCTTCTTCTCTTTCACAATTTTATTCTTGATATCCTTGCTTCCTTGAACTATGAGAGCACAATCCTTTCCCTTGGAAGATATAAGAGAACCCATCTGGATCAATTTATCTTGCTCATTTGTCAGTGAATCAAATAATGTACTCAAAGAAGGAATTTTCCAATAGAAATAGCTATCCTAGTAGCATGAAAAATAGACACAAAAATTGAGTATTCGTGACCCAATTTTGATAGAATTGAAATGATCAATTGATCTTCCCTTTTTGTCAATCCCACATTTCTTGAGCAATAGAATGAGTTCCTTGAATTTGGTGAAGAAACACTCAATATAATTGATACGGCTTGGACTCAATGAGAATAACACATTCTCCAACTAATGCACTTTTATCTCATCTTGAACTCCAAAGAGATACTCAAGTTTGGTCCATACGTGGTTTGGAGTGATCAAACCATCTAGATGAAAGAGTATACCAAGGGAAATAGAGAGGCAAAACAATCCATAGGCTTCATCCAACTCTCTTGAACTTGAACAACCTTGTGCTTTGATACCATTTAGAAATTACAGCTCTGATACCATGTAGAAATAGAGCCTTGATGCAAAGAATAAGCATAGGAGGTTGATCTTGATACTAAGATAATTCTCACAAGTATGCACAAGGAAAATAGAGAGAAGGATAAAGAGACTAAATACAAGAGAAGTGATCCAATGAATAATCGAATATTGAATCAATGACTTGATTGATTGATTATTACAATAGTAATACATCCTTACACCACAATGATTCTTTGTGACAACCAGAGTTGCATAAAGATGACATAGAATCTAGTGTTCCATGATAAATTAAAGCACATAGAAATATGATAGTTTTATATAAGGGATATGGTACAAAAGGGAGCTGTAAAGATCCAGTATGTGAGTATTGATGATCAAGTTGTTGATGTATGGTAGATGGTATGGATGGTGGTATGAATGATGTCATGACATGCATATCATCCTGTAAACATGTTTCTAAATCAGAATTATGGAGTGAGGAAGAGCTGCTTAAAGACAAATGATCTAGTGAAAAATCACAATCATTGAGAGTTGAATCTAGGTGACTAATAGGTGGATTTTCAAATAAAGAAACTGAGATTTTTTATTCTGATATATCAGAAATTAAATCTATATCAGATATTTGAGGAAAGGATTTAACTATGGAACTCAAGGCATAGTTTATATCACCTTAGAACTGCACACTATGACAATGTTATGAAGAATCAGAAGGCTTCTCTGGCTCATCTGGAACTTCGATGTTGTGCTTCTCAAGAAGCTGAGACATGATGTCCATATTCTTATTGAAACATTTATTCTCAGGTTGAAATCACTTGCCCATGTACTTCCTTCCTTCTTAACTTTGTTCATTGAACCTTCATCAGTAGGCTTCAAATTTCCATCTTTAATACCTGGGTTTGGCTTCTTCTCTTTCACAATTTTCTTCTTGATATCCTTGCTTCCTTGAACTATGAGAGCATGATCATTGCCCTTGAAAGATATAAGAGAACCCATCTGGATCAATTTATCTTGCGCATTTGTCAGTGGATCAAATAATGTACTCAAAGAAGGAATTTTCCAATAGAAATAGCTATCCTAGTAGCATGAAAAGTAGACACAAAAATTGAGTATTCAGGACCCAATTTTGATAGAATGGAAATGATCAATTGATCTTCCTTTTTTTTCAATCCCACATTTCTTGAGCAATAGAATGAGTTCCTTGAATTTGGTGAAGAAACACTCAATATAATCGATACGGCTTGGACTCAATGAGAATAAATCATTCTCCAACTGATGCGCTCTTAACTCATATTGAACTCCAAAGAGATACTCAAGTTTGGTCCATACGTGGTTTGGAGTGGTCAAACCATCTAGATGAAAGAGTATACCAGGGGAAATAGAGAGGCAAAACAATCCATAAGCTTCATCCAACTCTCTTTAACTTTAACAACCTTGCGCTTTAACACCATTTAGAAATTACAGCTTTGATACCATGTACAAATAGAGCCTTGATGCAAAGAATAAGCATAGGAGGTTGATCTTGCTACTAAGATAATTCTCACAAGTATGCACAAGGAAAATAGAGAGAAGAATAAAGAGACTAAATACAATAGAAGTGATCCAATGAATAATCGAATATTGAATCAATGACTTGATTGATTGATTATTACAATAGTAATACATCCTTACAAAGGAAAATTGAGTTGGTGTAAGACAACTCATGCTAGCTCATAAATTGGACTTACCAAATATGATAAACCCCCATAGGTGGCTAAAGCACTTCCCAAATCAGTCAAGGACCTCATGAATTAGCTAAATCATGAGTGAGATGTCATGAATGATGGAAAACATGTTAATTTTGGAATATGGAGAGAAAATAATGGAGTATGGGTTGGCAAAAAAATGTAGAAGTTTCCTAGTTGACTAGCTTTACCTTATCCACAAAAATCCTAGATAAAAGCAGAAGAAAGACAAAATCCGTTGGAAGGCATAGTTACTAATTCTGGCCGTCAATAAAGTGGACATGATCAAACCATAATCAGGATAAAAACGTTGTTGACCATGTGGTGCAAGCGGATGCCAACTATCTAGGCTAGTAGGTAGGAATTTAATAAAAAATGATTAAATATTTTATCCTAAGTTTATGAATTGTTAGGGTATACAGGGTACTCCCAAAGGACAGAACACCAAGAACAACCGCTTCACACAAACAGATCACAGATCAATACACCAATGTTTGTCACGTGGTTAAAACCCTCAAGAGGGAAACAGTCCACGGCCCCGGCCAAATAGCTACTCGGAGCAATTTATTATGCAAAAGAAAGAAAGTTACATGAGCTTCTCATAATCGATCAACTAGCCAAGGACCCTCTATGCTCTTTAAATAGAGATCATAGACCAATCGGGTGTTAAGCCACGGATCAATGGTAGGTATGATCTAAGAGAAGTTGAACCGTCGGATCACTCTATGTCTAGAACATATCGTGACCGTCGGATTAGAATATTTACAAATGCATACTAATGCATACTAAAGAAACACACTTTTACCTAACGGATATATTACACAAGTTGATCTTAACTAACTCCTAAGTGTCTAAATATCCTAACACCCCCCCTTAAGAACAACTTGGGATAGGATTGAAGGATTTACAAAGTGACACTATTAGGAGAAGGAAGGAGGCATTAGATCCTATCCCCCCTTATGGACACATTCCTGAACTCCTAACATAGACCAAAGTTTAGAAAACTTCGCTTCTGTAAGAGACTTGGTGAAGATGTCTGCAACTTGATCATCTGTAGGACAATAGAGCACTTCAATAACATGATCATGAACAAGATTTCTGATGAAGTGCATGTGTAGCTCAATGTGTTTGCTGCGCTGATGTAGAACTAGATCTTTGGCAAGCTTGATGGCACTTTGATTGTCACACCAAAGTGGAGTAGGCTGCTGCTGCTCGAATCCAAACTCTGAAAGGATCTGTCGAAGCCATAAAGCTTCCTGACTGGCATTAACTACGGCTCAATATTATGCTTCTGCTGAAGAAAGAGCAAGAGCTTGTTGTTTCTTACAAGCCCAAGTGACAGGTCCAGATCCCAGACTGAAAACATAACCTGCAGTAGACTTCCGATCATCAGGATCACCGGTCCAATCTGAATCAGTGAAACCAACCAACAAAGGTTTCCCCCCTGTACTGTAATGAATCCCAAACTGAATTGTACCTCGAATATATCGAAGTATTCTTTTTGCTGCTTTCCATTGACTTTCATGAGGAGTTTGCATGTAACGGGAAACACGACCAACGGCAAAGGAAAGGTCAGGACGGGAATGAGTCAAGTATAAATGACTACCAACAAGCTGACGATACAAGGTGGCATCTACTTCAGGGGAAGTACAAGTGGTAGAAAGTTTGACTCTAGACTGGAAGGGAGAAGGGGCTGGTTT
>LPNX010624781.1:197529-209767 GCA_001517045.1 Pseudotsuga menziesii
TAGGTCTGTAGACCCATTTACATCTGACAAGTTTTCTTCCTTTTGGAAGAGGAACAAGATCCCAAGTATCGTTCGCCATTAAGGAACGATATTCTTCATCCATAGCTGCATCCCAATCTAGATTTCCTGAAGCTTCTACAAAAGTTTCTGGATCATGATTCACGGAAACTTGAGCCAAAAGAGAAGAGGCTCACTGAAACTGAGAACATGTTCGACGTTGATCTCTAGGATCACCAGCAAGATCACCAGCTGCTTCACATGTTGAACGGACCCATAGAGGAAGTATTGGTGCTGGTGCAATTTGAGGAACATGAGTAGGCGGAGGTGGATTTTCATCCTCACTATCATCATCAGAAACCGGAGTTGGAAACCTGTCAAGGAAGCTGGAAGAAGAAGAAGAAGAAGGCACATTCGTCGAATCAGGCTCGCAGGCCAAAGATGGCACACCCGCCAAGTTAGGCTCACAGGCCAAGAGATTTTCATCAAATTTAACATCTCTTCTAATGATTATATCATGAGAATGTGGCTGAAGAAGTCTATAACCTTTTACATCTTCAGAATATCCAACAAATATGCACTTTTCACTTTTAGGCTGCAATGCTTTCCGTTTTTCATCCGGAATATGAGCCCATGCTTCACAACCAAACACACGAAAGTGACTTACATCTGGTTTAATTTTACTCCATGCTTCTTCTGGTGTTATACCCTGTAAAACTTTAGTGGGTGTGCGATTTACTATGTAATTTGCACAATTTATGGCCTCAGCCCAATATTGAAGACTTAGTCCCTTAGATTGGATCATACAATTAGCCATTTCTTTTAAAGTGCGGTTCTTCCTTTCAGCTACACCATTTTGTTGTGGTGTATATGAAATAGTGTGTTGTTGTTGGATTCCTTGTTCAGTGCAAAAAATAGTGAACTTGTTGTTAACATATTCTCCTCCATTGTCATATCTTAACTTCATAATTTGATGACCAGATTGTTTTTCAACAAGGGCCTTGTAGGCCAAGGACATGTTAAATACTTCGCTCTTAAGTTTTAAGAAGTAAACCCAAGTGCGTCTAGAGTAGTCATCAATGAAAGTTAAGAAATATTTGAAACCAGAAAATGAAGCAGATGGAAGAGGGCCACACAAGTCACTATGCACAAGCTCTAAGGGAACTGAGGCATGCCAAGAGGCACGTTTGTCAAAACTGTCCCGATGATGTTTTCCGAGTACACAACCGGAACAAACACCATCCTTGCAAGAAACCAGCGGAAGACTAGTCACCATATTTTCTTTACATAGTTGTTGCAATGAGCGATAATTTAAGTGACCAAATCGCTCATGCCAAAGTTTGCTCAAGTTATCACTATGAGCAACAAAAACTGAAGGAAAAGGTGATGACCCAAAGTTGTTAAATTTGTACAACCTGGTAATATCATCAACAGTTCCAGTAGCAAGGACATTTTGAGGATTTTTAAAATCCTTGATTACAACTTGGTGAGGTGTAAACGTCACAGTTTTACCTTCACCTGAATGAGTAATTTGATAGACTGATAACAAATTGCAGGAAATTTTTGGAACACATAGTACATCACTGAAATGACCATTTTCTACTGGAACTGTTCTAGATCCTACAACACTTAGAGATCTATCATCACCAACAAATATTTGTTTAGTGTTACATTCATGCATAGTAGAAAAGATGGCTTTATCCTTAGCCATATGATAAGATGCTCCAGAATCAATGAGCCATTCATTTGAAGTAGAAGCAGAAGATGTAGTATAAGAGTAACCAGAAGCACAAAGTGCATGTCCATGAGAGGTATATTCTGAAGACGAATCTAGGCTGATGTGGTGCTTCTTCATTGCTGCTTCCAAGGCTGTCATCTTCTTAAAACACTTAGATTCATCATGATTATCTTTCCCACAAAAATTGCAATGACGCTCAGTCATCTTTCCTTTTTGCTTGGATCCTTTATCATTTTTTAAGGGAGGAGCTGACTGAGAGGGTTTGGGACCCTTGTTGTTTTGCTTTTTATTGTGAAAATTCTGTTTCTTGGGAGGCTTGGACTTTTCTTTCTGTTGGGACAATAAGGCTTTCCCATATGTATCTGCTTTGTTAATTATTCCAAGATGAATGAGCTTGTCTTGCTCTCTAATTAAGGAATCACAAAAGGATTCAAGACTAGGCTCTACATAGCTAGCTACAGTCAAGGATTCTTTCATGGAGTAGAATGTAGATACAAAAACAGATGCAGGTCCAAGTTTGGAAAGAATATGATAAATACATTGTTTGTCTTCTTTCTTAATCTTGCATTCTGCACATAATAGTCTAAGAGTTTTATACTTAGATAAATAGTCTTGAATGCAAGAAAAATCATTGGGATTCAAGGAAAGCAACTCATTCTCAAGTTGATGACCCCGAATTTCATTGTGTTTACCAAACACAGATTCCAACTTGTCCCAAGCAACATCAGGTTCATCAATTCCAGATATATGGAATCGCAAATTAGTAGAGATTGACATCCCAATCAATCCATGAGCTTTATCACATCTATTTGCCCATTTAATTTTCTTATCATCATCAGTGGGTTCTATTTCTTTCCCTGAGGTAATTCTGAAAAGTCCCCTACTTCGTAGAACATCCTCCATACGAGATTTCCATGAGAAATAGTTAGAACTTGTAAGTATAATATCACAAGGGGCGGCCATACTGTAAAATAATAGCTAAAAAAACAGAAACTAACTTCTTGGATGCAAAGAGCTTGAAAAAATATGCGGTTTTAAAAAAAACGGCACTTAAAACTGATTCCGGATGAAGAAGTTATGCTTGATCAAAGGAAATGTTGAAGATGTCCCCAATCGTGACGTGACAGATATTAACTTGACCAGTTAAAAAAATAACCCCCCTCTTCCAAAGATCTACCTTTGACAATCACTTTACAATAAAGTTTCTTTGAAGTGAATCACTTTTATATAATAAGTGAGGTTCACTTTTACAATAATGTACTTTTAAATAGTGCGGCAATAAATTTAAAAGACTTAAGTGACTCGCTTTTATTTTATTTTATTAATGTGAGATGCACTTTTACAATAAAGTAACTTGAAAATAGAAATTGCATGCACTAAAAAGTAGCTTGATGAGACTTGAACTCAAGACTTATCAAGGTGTAAAGCAACTTTGGACCAAGTGAGCTAAGTTTAAAAGGTACGTAAAACTATGGAAAGAGGAAGGGTTTTTTTTTTTATTACTCTTCTCTCTCGTTTTCCGTGCTTGCTTTCTTTTCCTGCAAATCACAAAAAAACGAAACACAAAAACAAAAAAAAACTTTTTCCACACAATGGGGTTAGATCTTGGTTAGCTTACCCGAAAAGTCTACGTTTTCAAGTTTTCTCGTTGTTTCTGATTTGCCGTGATCGCACAAGGTACACGGCAAAGAGCATACGTAGCCGAGAAGACAAGAAAAAAAACTTTTCCTCACTGTTTCTGATTCGCCGCAATCGCGCAAAGTGCACGGCAAAGAGCATACGCAGCCAGGGAAGGGAACAGTCCGAGACTAAAACAAAAGATCTAATAATAATACTGATAAAATATGAGAGATTAAAAAAAAAAAAAACCGTCACTGTAACATTATACCTTCAGATTTGCCGAAATGGGTGTTTCTGGAGCAAACGGAAACGGTTTTCGGTGAAACGAAAACTGTTTCCAAATGGAAACTGTGCTCCAGACGCAATGGAATAGCTCCCATAGGCCAAAAATTCATAAAAAAATCCAAAAACCAGAAACCCTTTCAAAGTTTCGGCAACACCGGTTCTAGATCTTGATCAAAACCGAAAGCGGCTCTTCATAAAAGCTCTGATACCATGTTAGGGTATACAAGGTACTCCCAAAGGATGGAACACCAAGAACAACCGCTTCACACAAACAGATCACAGATCAATACACCAATGTTTATCACGTGGTTAAAACCCTCGAGAGGGAAACAGTCCACGGCCCCAGCCAAATAGCTACTTGGAGCAATTTATTATGCAAAAGAAAGAAAGTTACATGAGCTTCTCATAATCGATCAACTAGCCAAGGACCCTCTATTCTCTTTAAATAGAGATCATAGACCAATCGGGTGTTAAGCCACGGATCAATGGTAGGTATGATCTAAGAGAAGTTGAACCGTCGGATCACTCTATGTCTAGAACATATCGTGACCGTCGGATTAGAATATTTACAAATGCATACTAATGCATACTAAAGAAACACACTTTTACCTAACGGATATATTACACAAGTTGATCTTAACTAACTCCTAAGTGTCTAAATATCCTAACATGAATTGGGTTTATAATATTCCCACACTTTCGTTGCGATGCATTGCATTAATTTGGTGAACTCAACATCAACTATACCACACATGGTGACGTTATTTGCTTGTGCATTCCATTCATATTGTTTTCTATTTTATGGATCAACAATCATTGTTCAAGAGATTGAGTTCTCACCGTTATCTTCTGACTCATCTGCAGCTTTCAGGAATTCATATATGTCTTCTATTGATTTCCAAACATCCATGCCAAGTGATTGCAGATAAACTTCCATTTTGATTTTCCAGAAAGTATAGTTTGAACCATCACATCTTGGAGCCTTGTTGGTGGACAACCCTTCTTGCTTATCTAGATCTGCGTTGGATCTATCTTCTAGATGTTGGTGTATTTATTGAAGACACTCGCTCTGATACCAATTGTTGGAATTAACTTATTACTGAGAGGGGTGGAGTAAATCAATAATTTCGCAGATATGTATGATTTTAACTTATGCAGATTCTCACAGGATTAAAAAAAAATTCCATCATCCACAAGAATAATCTATGAATATGTACATGTGTAATTACATCAGTGGGAGATTATAGTCTCCAAACATGAGAACCCACTCATTTAAGGTGTCGACCTGATCCCAAGTACAAAAAATGAGCTATTGGCATTGAACTGCAGTAACTTGAATATGCGTAAACACCAACTCACAATCTTCATCTACTGACCTGGAAAAATATCATTTTAAATTTGCAAATTATGACTTGCAGCTTCAAGCTCTGACTTGTGGAAAAATATGCTCTCTAGCTATGGAAGCACCAACTTCCATTTGTTCTCCGGGGCCGACTAGAAGGAGTCTACAACCCCCTAAGTTTTATCTGCACCAACATAAAGGATGCTGCTACACCCTGATTGTATTCTCCAATACCAACTGGAAGGAGGCTGGACGGGGCAAGGAGCAGGGGGTTTCCCCTTGCCCCGTCCAGCCTCCTTGATATGAAATATGATTGTATAGAAAAATTACAAATAGATAAAATGCCTTGTCTTCACAATCCACAACTATTGTATCTGTGTTGATATGCTTCTGAGTTTCTATGTTTGAACAGATAAATGCCCAAAAAACACGATGTGCAAAATTATCTATGATATGTGTCTTCTCAATTGATATGTGTTTTGCATCTGAATAAAATCTTTGGCTCAATCACACTTGCTCCACTGTGATCAAAACAAGAACTTTGCACATCCGGAATACGGGTATATACTTCATTCCCATGCTTATTCAATGTTCATCACTGAATGAATTGTGCATTGTGGCTTCACTACATAAAGATACTCTTTGCAATTAATGATCCATTGATACCCCATAGAAATTTTGAAGCTTGTCAAATAGTTATCTGATATCTTCATTGTTTACAAGCTTACTTCACCTGATTCATCTCTTTTTTATTTATAATCTTCTTGACTCAATAGATGTGTCCACTTGGTGAAGTCCCTTAACTTTGGATAACGCTCCACTGGATTGCGTTTACAACAAGTTCGGATATGTGTTGGTGTGCCTCTTTCATTAATTCAACTATGTATAGTGTATGATGCACATATGCCAACATCCTTGTGGAACTTTTGTACACATTGGTTTATTACTTATGTTGCTTTACAAATCTATATACCACATAGCATATTCTTTGTGGGACATTTACACATAGTTTTGTTTCTCTTTATTCATAAGCCATGTATTATCACATCTTTGTCATTTTCAATGTTCTTCTATATTTATGATTATATATGCATTTGCAACCAATGTCATGGTGGGACAATTGCTTTCATGTGACTTATGCATTCTCCCATATGTCTTTTTTCAAGCTAGTTGTGTGAGAGGAAGTCTTTTAGCAATTCAATCTGATTCCTTTGACTTCTTGCCATCACATATTCAACATGATCTATATGATATTTGATCCTTTGACATCATATATTTAGGATGATCCATCTGGTATTTGATCCTTTGACATCATATATTCATCATGATCCATCTGGTCTTTGATCCTTTGACATCAATGACAACTCATATTCAACAAATCATTGATTGCATAGATGCAATCATTATCAACAATTGGGTTCAAGTTGCTTCATCGATTCCAAAACCACATCAGTCAAATGATCGAGACGGGGCTTGAAGATAGTGGCATTTAATCATCTTAAGTCTATATTGTATAGATGTTACGACTACCTTCTTGGATCACTATCGCCACTTATATACTCTTGAGATGAGTTGTTAATTTACATGGTTTTTTTTAGCAATGGTTTCTCGTGTATCCAACATTGCATCTTGTCGCCATCATATCAGTTCACGGTGTAATATTAAAATGCATTGGTGTAGCTCAACTGAAAAATATGGAACTCATATCAATGTCCCATGTGCATAATAACATCTTGGATGCATAGTAGATATGAAACTAGGGTCGAGAACGAAGTTATATTTAACTTTTGAATGAAGAAGAAACACAACTTATTTCCTTCAACCATTTAGCAGGTTCCCCATCTCCTATTAATAGTGAAAAGAGGCAGATCAAAACCACCAAACTATTATTATGCAAAATATAAAGAATTCTTATAAGATCAATAAATAAGGGACACAAAACAAATGTCCATATTGCTCTACAAGTGCATGGAAGAAATAAATGCATCTAGAGAGTCCTTGGAAGCTCATCAATTCTGGAATCCTACTGTGGTGCCCCCCCTGGAAATGACAGTGAAATAGAGAAAATGACAATGATATAGCTTATTATCTTCCCTTCATAGCAATTGTTCTCTAGAAGGAAATCAACTAGTGGACATTTTGTTTACAACTTTAGAAATATTGGTGGATATTTGTTTACAACTTTAGAAATATAGAGATGCCCGTTGACAAGGAAAAACAATTGGAATTCTATGGGTATGGGAAATTAACTACATAATCAAGTTCTCAACATGGTTCACAATAGAGTGGTGATGGAAATTATAAGACACATGATCATGGAGTTATATAAATAACCAAAGCTCTCATGGATATCATGCTATGGAAAACCACCATAGATTCGTTCGTTCCCTAATAATTATAGGGCTCTAATACCAATGTTAAAATAAGCCAAAATGAAGATAAGAATGAGATTCTTATTTTCATTAAGATGACACACATATTAATACATTCAAATGTGACTCTTGGTTCATAATCCAAGCGGCCTCTTGGACTTGTGATGAATCTTCCTATTCAACTATCACTAAGTTATGACTCTTGATGTGAATATTAATATTAATACAATAAAAGTTTACCAAAACCGAGAAGATTAGGTTTCCAACAAATATAATAAAAAAATACATCCTTATTAAGAGCCTATTTCAAATCCATATGGTTTTTATGGAACCATGCATTAAAATTAATATTTGAACTATCATCCATTTCTTATAGTATTATATTTGTATAGGCTATTAGTTATATCCATATTGGATATGCAACAATTTCTCATAAGCAATTCTTCCTAAATATTTTAGTTATGGAAGTAATTTTTTACCTAATATGTATGATCCTTGTCCAAATTATATTAGGTAGATGTATGCAATTTGTACTAATTAAGCTTAGCAAATCAAATAGAGATGGGTTTTTAGGTAGCAAATATTTGAGATGATATTCATTGTGAATGAACATGGTCTTCCCTTTGAATCTTATAGTTAGATATATGATATTGTATATATATTGTCCATTTTGGTTGGGCATAATGTTAGTGAAGTAACAAACTTCTAATATTAAATATTCATGATTAATCCTATTTGCACATGATTTTTGTGAAATTCTAATCGTTAAAAATCAGGTAATATGGCTTTATATGTTCATCGCAACACAATAAATCCATCCGAATTTATAACATTGTTTTGAAATATATATGTATCCTTAAGGTGATTAACAACTAAATGTTTCATGTTTTTTCTGTACATATTTTCTTTGAGAAATTTTTCTAGTTGCAATTTGAACATGTAGTTGCTAATTTATATTTTCAAGCCATATAATATCATCCCTGGGTGAAAGTTGAGGAGGAAATATTTAGTTGAAAAGATTCAATGATTTTGCCTCAATTGTCATGAATTTGTGGCCTCTTATAAGTTTGGTTAAAATGTTAAAAATATGAAAGAATCATATGTTTCATTTATCTTGCCAGTAATGTTTTCATGATTGCAAACTTTGTTTGTATAAATGATAGAGCCAATCCTAGTGCATAAAGAATCTAGTCTCATCCTCATACCCAATAAAATCTTGCGAGGACGGATAATCTTTATATTTGGGCCTTATTTTCCAATTGACATTTACATGAAACAATGACCTGTAATTTATAAAATATTTAACATATTATATAAACCCAATGGATCTTGCAAGTCAAAGCAATGAATAAAAAACTCAACTACACATTAAGGGATGATGTTTTTTGTAGTGTTAGTGTATGCAAGTTGCCACATTTATGAAGGTACTTTTATGTAACCATTTATCTACATTCAACACCAACAGAAACGCTAATACCTCCAATTAGGCCACCACACCTGTATTGTACTATTTAATTTTTCAAAATTAATGTAAGTAATCCCATGATTCACCATCTTAATTAATGTTATGATTCCTTTGGACTCATAACATTTAACTATAACTGCAACCCAATCATACTTAACTAAACTTACATCCAAGCACATACTGATATAGGTGAGTAAATTATTTCTTTGGATCATTACCTTTTCCTGTAGGAAATTTCTTGCCCAATTAAACTTAAGTTGGTTTCCTTGATCCTAAAGGTTTCATATTGGTGAAAAAGTGGATTCTTCCTTGATACACTTTTAGTCATAATAAATGCTCCTTTTTAGTTGATATGTAATTTTTCCTAGTAAAATGGGTGGTTGTTGTACCCAATGGTTGTAGGATTATCATTGAGGTGTGGGAAATTTTGTGGAAATTTCACACCATTTTTTAAGGTTCAAATATTGTGGATTTCATCTTTTAATATAATTTTTATTTGTACAAAGTGTTTCATAGTGAGAGATAGTCATGTAAACTCAAAGATGAAGGTTTAACTTACGATACTAGGATTCCATGGATAATATGCACATATTAGGGATCCAAACACATCTCATATCCTCTTTAAAACTTCGCATATTTTTGAATTTGATTAGACAAAAAATGGGTGGATTCTAAAAAAACATGAGTGGCTAAATTTCAATTTCATAAAAAATTTTAACTGTTCACAATCGTGAACTCACTTTTCAATTTTGTAATTAAAAAGTGAACTCACTTTTTAATTTTAATTTGCATTGTCATACAAGGTAATTGCAGTGATCAAATGCAAAGTATTCTATAAGTCGGTGTGAGAAGGGTTAATGTCCATATTAGTGAACCAAAGTCCCATTGGAAAACTTATATTTTTTTCTTAATGATCTATTTTATATATTTTGTTTTGTTTTGTAAATTTTCTAGTGCACATGCAAATTTAGAATTTTTCGATTGAATTCTTTGCTATATTTTTCTCATGCAAGAGGATATTTATAAGTATTTATGAAATATGAGTCTTATCTAACTTTAAATTTATTCTTGATAAATGAATGCTATTTATTTTTCAACAAACTATTGTTCTTGATGAGAATTACATGTTTGACTTAACAATTGCAATCTTTGAATAAATGGGAAGTTTTAACCTAAATTTCTTCTTGTTCCTCTCCAATTCCCATTTTATTAGAATTAGGAGGAAAATGAAATAATTTCAAATGAGAATCACGTAAATTGTATTTCATATTGAGAATTCAACCTTGTAATATGTTAGAATAATCAACCCATAGTTAGCTACCTTAGACATTAATTTAATTATTTTTGTCTTATTTGCCTAGTTCATGTGTCCCACCTTATGCAAGTTGTCAATTACCTATCCATAGTGGTCCAACTTGCCTAATTTGACCCATGTAGCGCTTGAGAAACCTCAAGGAATCAATTATTCTTTATTCTTGGTCTCCTAGGTGCCTTTCTGCTTTTTCAATGCTTTAAGGCAATAGGGAAAGTTTGACTAGGTGAGGTGAACTAGTTTTTTGTCCTCTTCATCCTCCACTCTTTTCTCCTTGGAAAAGCATGTATGAGTTTTCATTCCATCACTCTTTAGCTTGCCTAAGTGCTTTTTCCAATTCGTGAGCTCCATGACTGATTTGGGATCAGCTTTTTGCACCTATGGGGGATTTGCTTAATTTTAGTAAGCCTAATTTATGCTAGAATCGAATTGATCCTCATGAATTCAAATCCCTTATGTAATTATTTAATGAATCAACCTATTATGTTACAGGGTTGGCTATTGTACACTGAGTTAATACAGTCTAGTGTTCATCTCCAATTTCAGTCTCTTTTGTGAGTGATTTTGCATGATCAATTGATAATTGTTGTGAGTAAAATTAATCTATCACTGGGTTCAATTTCCACATGGTATCAGAGCCATTGTATATCGATTTCTCTCCTTCAAAATTGTTTTGCAGGTTCGACATCAGTGACTGGGAGCCTTCTACTGGCAGCCGAGACAAATTTCTAAGCTATGGATCAATCTCAGAAGATCATCTTGACTCCCTTCAATTTATTTGAATGGAAAGCAGAGATGGAGATACTGTTGAGATTGAAAGGCCTCTACAGGGTGACTATGGTAATAGAAGCAGAGCCCAATGCAGCTGCAGAGAAGATAAAATGGCACAACAGGAGGGATGAGGCCTATGGTCTCCTGTGTCTGAGTATTTCCAGAGACCTCCTTTTCCATCTTGATGGATTGACATCACTGAATGAAGTATGGGAGAAGCTTACTGATCTTTTTGGAAAGACAGACGAGATGAGGGGACATCAAATCGAGAATGAACTGATCTCCCTGAGTCCAAATAGCTTTGAATCCCTGAAACTCTATTTCTCCAAGTTCAAAGCACTTGTTTTGCAGCTAAAACAACGTGGGATCAAAAAGAAGGATGATCAGCTGGTCTTGGCCATTCTCTCAAAGCTTGGCCCTGACTATTCAGTGTTTTTTTTTATCTTCTATGCCACAAAGTTGACAGCTCGAACCTGGAAGATGCCTAGCCTTGCATATTTCATGGAATCTCTCACACAAGAACAGGACAAGCTGGTGATGATGGGCACCATCAAACCATCCAAATACCAAGATCTGGTTGCTGGAGATTTGAAGGTGGATTCAAAAAGAAAAAATAAAGCTAAAAAGCCACCTGAGCAAAAGAGAGACAAGAACAAGTCTCCAGAGGAGCCACAAGGTTCCAAGAAGAACTACCAGAAGAAGAAAAACAAAGGAGAAATGAGCAAGTGCGCATACTGCAATAAGGGCAATCACACTGAAAGCTCTTGTATGAAGAAGCAAATAGACATGCTGACCCAACTCCTGGAGAAGAATGGCATCTCCCTTCTAGACAACTCAAAGAAGAGAGAAGGAGGATCAAGTTCAGATGACAGAGAGAGAGTTCATGCATTGGTTGCTGGCACATCAAGCTCACCCAGTTTTATTGTTGATTCTGGAGCTTCAAGACACATGGTTTCGACCAAGGAGGCATTCTCCTCACTTGACATGTCGAAAGGACCACCTATAGTATTGGGAGATGACTCTCCCACTGAAAGTTTGGGAAAAGGGAGGATTGAACTTGATCATGGTCAGTTCAGCAATGTGTTGTATGTTCCTGGTCTTGCCTCCAACCTCTTATCAGTGTACCAGATGACTCACACTGGGTCTCCAAAGAAGGCCATATTCTCCCCTGATGAAGTTGAGATCATAGAGATCTCAAGTGGTAAAGTCATAGCAAAAGGAGTTGTGAATCATGCTCAGAAGGTATACATGTTCTCACACTTCCTACCCTACTCAAACCCCTCTGCTCTTCTGATTCATGCTAATGAGGCAAGCAAGATTTGGCATGAAATATTTG
>LPNX010624781.1:209887-225354 GCA_001517045.1 Pseudotsuga menziesii
TAGGCTGAAGCTATCAACTGTAAATCCTATATCCAGAATAGGGTGCCTCATAAACAGCTTGATGGTATGACTCCTTTTGAAGCATGGAGTGGGCACAAGCCAGATGTGACCCATTTCAGGATTTTTGGCTCAAGGGCTTGGGATAGAATTCCAACAGAAAAGAGAAAGGCTTTGTAGCCCCAAAGCCAAGAGTGTCTATTTATTGGATAATATGAAGATTCAAAAGGGTACAAACTGATAAATTTTATCACAAACAAAGCCTTCATCGAAAGGTGTGTTCAGTTTCAAGAAGAACCCCTTGCAGCAGTGGAAGTTGGAGAAACCTCTTCACCACCTGAACCTCTGAAAGTAAGTGAAGAGCTTGTTGAACATGATGATTCTAATATGTCTGATAGTGATGAGTTTATTGTAGAACCTAACAGCCCTACAAGGCCAAAATTGGCATCCAAGACACTACATGCAGCAGGAGAGCTAGCTGGGGATCCCAATGACCCAAGGAGGACTAGATCTCAATTTGAGGTTGGTCTGTGCATGAAGGATCCTATGTTTGCTGAGAAATGATATTTTATGGTGGAATCATATCCTCAAACATATGAAGAATCATCAATAGATCCAATATTGCAAGCATCCATGAAGGAAGAGTTCATCTCACTCCAGAAGAGCAACACATGGGAGCTAGTGGATCTTCCCCCAAGGAGGAAGTTAGTTCAGTGTAAGTGGGTCTACAAGACCAAATTTGCTACTGATGGTTAACCTCTGAAGTACAAGGCCATATTGGTAGCCAAGGGATACTCACAGGGTCATGGCATAGATTACAATGAGACCTTTGCACCAGTGGCAAAGATGGACTCCATCAGGCTAGCCTTAGCCATTGCAACCTCAAGGCAATGGGAGGTACATCACATGGATGTAAAATGTTCCTTCCTGAATGGAGATCTCACTAAAGAGATATATATGCAGCAGCCTCAAGGATTTTCTACTAACCCTTCTCTTGTGTGCAGGTTGAGAAAGTCATTGTATGGGCTAAAGCAAGCCCCCAGGGTTTGGTATGCCAAGATCGATAGCTTCTTGCTATCACTGAGTTTTGTTCGGTGCAAATCATATCCAAATGTCTATTTGAAGTTAATTAATGGTTCATTAATGATCATTGTGTTATATTTTGATGACCTCCTCATTACAGGAAGCTTAAAGGATGAGATTGCTTCCTTGAAGGGTGCAATGAACCAAGCCTTCTCCATGACAGATTTGGGGCTCTTAAGTCAATTTTTGGGGCTTGAGATTGCTCAAACAAAATATGGAGTCAAGGTGCACCATTCCAAATATGCCTTGGACTTGCTAAACAAATTCAGAATGAAGGACTGCAAACCAAGCAAGACTCCTTTCCTTTCAGGAGTGAAGCTGGAAGAAGTTGATTCTTCACCTATGGTAAACAATACACTGTATAGGCAATTGATTGGATGTTTGTCGTATCTTACACATACTAGACCTGATATTTATTATGCAGTAAGTGTGGCTTCTAGATACATGGATCAGCCTTATGAGATCCATTGGAAAGCAGCCAAAAGGATCGTTAACTTTGTTCAGGGAACAAGGACACATGGGATCTTCTATAAAGCAAAATCTGATCTTGATTTGATTGGATTTACTGACAGTGATTGGGTAGGTAATAGCATAGATAGAAAGTCCAAATCAAGATATGTGTTCATGCTTGTAGAAGGACCAATTAGCTGGTCAAGCAAGAAACAGAGTGCCATTGCACTCTCATCTACAGAAGCAGAGTACAGAGGAGTTGTTAATGCAGCAACTCAATGTTTATGGTTGCAGGGATTACTTAGAGAGTGTGGCTTTGAATCAGAGTACTCAACTACCATCTACTGTGATAACTAGAGTACCATTCGAATCTGCAAAGATCCAGTTCAGAAGCAGAGAACCAAACACATTGAGATCCATATGCACTACATCAGAGAGCTTGTGCATGATGGCACCATTCACCTACTCTTCTGTTCATCTTCAGAACAAGTAGCTGATATCTTCACCAAAGCATTTTGTGAGAAGACCTTCAGCAATCTCAAATCACTGCTAGGGATTGCTGATCATGCTGTGAAGCATGAATGAAGACAAGATTTCCAAATTTTGTTTTACAGTCCATGTTTAAGGGAGGATTTTCCCATGTGGTTTTTGCCTCTTTCCTTGGTTGTATGTACATGCAGTATGTAAAGGGTGAATAAGCCTTGTTGCTAGGCCCTATATTTTTCTGATATATTACTCATAATTCAGGCTTAAGGGGGGGTGTTAGAATAATCAACCCATAGTTAGCTACCTTAGACATTAATTTAATTATTTTTGTCGTATTTGCCTAGTTCATGTGTCCCACCTTATGCAAGTTGTCAATTACCTATCCATAGTGGTCCAACTTGCCTAATTTGACCCATGTAGTGCTTGGGAAACCTCAAGGAATCAATTTTGATTTATTCCTGGTCTCCTAGGCGCCCTTCTGCTTTTTCTGCTTTATTTCCTGCTTTTTCAGTGCTTTAAGGCAATAGGGAAAGTTTGACTAGGTGAGGTGAACTAGTTTTTTGTCCTCTTCATCCTCCACTCTTTTCTCCTTGGAAAAGCATGTATAATTTTTCATTCCATCACTCTTTAGCTTTCCTAAGCACTTTTGCCAATTCGTGAGCTCCATGACTGATTTGGGATCAACTTTTTGCACCTATGGGGGATTTTCTTAATTTTAGTAAGCCTGCTTTATGCTAGATTCGAATTTCTCCTCATGCATTTGAATCCCTTATGTAATTATTTAATGAAGAAACCTATTATGTTACAGGGTTGTCTATTGTACACTAAGTTAATACAGTTTAGTGTTCAGCTCCAATTTCAGTCTCTTTTGTGAGTGATTTTGCATGATCAATTGATAATTGTTGTGCGTAAAAATAATCTATCGCTGGGTTCAATTTCCACATAATAAACTAAGAAATTTTTTGAGTATACTAAAACTGCAACAAAATCTTGAGAAAAATCCCAATATTTAAAAACTACAAAATGGATTTTCTTCATAAATATAACTAATATAAAATTTAAAAATCACAATCAAAAGAGACATGACTTTAGCATAAATGCGCACTTCAATAAAAATATCATACCATGCTTAACAATCTCTATATATCATTATATGAAATGTAACATCCCCTAAATATCAACACAAATCAAATATATATTAAAACACACATTTGTTTTTTTTTTACATATGTTTTGTTGATATTTAGTATCTATAATTTTGTCACAGTTTAACAACACAACACAAAGGTAATTAATGTGTCAAGAAGGATTGCTTATTATTCAAAATGATCCACTAGCACAACTACATTTATAAAAATATTACTCGACTATAAGTATGAGTCTCTTTTTAAATCTCACAGAGAGATAATATTTTAACCTATCATTTAACAATTATAACTAATGCAAATAAAACCATTAAAGGAAAAAGTTTGTCAAAAAGAAAGGAAATTAGAAAATGTAATATTTATTAATTTTGGTGCATATTCTACGAGACTCATCCCACCCTAATAGATTTAGTTCCCAATAAAATCTTATAATAATAGACATATTCCAACAATATTATTTCCATTATACATAATTGGATTATGTCTGATATATATATATATATACACACACACACACACACACAACCAAAAAGACATCTTATCATTTCACACATACCCACTATTTGTCTTCTTTAATATTTAAAACAACAAATGTACTATTTCTTGAAGATTATTCTAGTTTAAACCAATAAATATAGACCCATTTGGTTCACTAGAGCTTATGCACGAGGAAGTCAATGTATTTCTAGAGCTTACCATCGTATAGAAGGAAATTTTATGAAAAGTGTTAAAATATATATAAGGACTATAATTTGTCAAAAGAAACTAACTATCCAACTCATCTTGTATTCACACTAATGCTATAAATATATAGTACACATATATAGATAGATTTGCACTAGATTTTAACACATTGCATGGTCATCACGCTAGGTAATCCTATCTAACTCACTTAGTCATCACTTGAGGGTGTATCACTAATATCCTAAATCAATAATACAAATAAAGGTTACATTTAACTTTGTGATTACTAAGGGGATCCATAGGCTCACATACACCCCCCTCCCCAACTCAATCACAAGTCTAATTATATACAACAACTAATCTAAAATATGATATCAAGGATATTTTAAAAACCCTTGAAGTTAGCATTGATGAAAATTTTGTCTGAGTTTTTTTCAAAATTGTATGTTTGATGGTTCATTTGAAATGAACTGGAAGAGAGCCAAAATTTGGAAGTGGACAACTGCCAATGTTTGAAAATTTCCTAATTGACAATTTGATTAATTGCTAAGTAATTTAACTAAAATAAGGTGGCATATTCTGTTGATTGGTGAACAAATAGAATGACCAAAGGGATCTCTGAATTTAGACACAATTAGGTATCAGAAAACACCCCAATGTATCCCAATTGGATAATAAAGAGCAATGAGAAGAGCCTAGATTCCATGTTGGATCATCCCAAATGATGATTTGATGATAATTTGAAGAGGATCCTAGATGCATTGTTGAACTTCTTTGATTTGATTTTAGATAATATTTGATCAAACCAAATGTTTGATTGAATTTTGATTAACAGGACATTGAATCTTGAGGCTTGACTATCATTAATGATCCCCCCCTGTGAGGTGTAAGGTGATTAGGTTGAAGGGATACAAGCTTGAGCTTCAGTCTTCTTTTTCTACAATATATCTTCCATCAATGTATTTGGTGGTTTTGGTTGACAACTAACCATTGTCACTTGAGACAATATATCTAGTGGTTCTGGATGACCACTAACCATTGATCAATGTACTCCCCACTAAAGGTGTAAGATAATTTTATATCGAAAGGTTATTTGTTGCAAGATGGGTCCTTACTCAAGAGTGAATTGTGTGATAAGATTGATATAATTGCTTGGTTGTTGATGACCACTATCAAGGATTAATCCACTTATAGTGAATTTGTAGTCTTTGAACTTTTTTAGTTTGGAACATATTTTAGATGAATTATTCTTCTTGCTAAAATGATGATAAGGATGGAGATCAAAACACTAATCATCCATATTACCAACTGAATCAAAATTTTTACACTTAGCGTTCTGATGTTGAACTTGAATATGTGAAGTTGGATCTTCTTGAAGGAATCCAACACTTTGGAACAAGATTGATTTGGAATAATCTAGAATATGAAAGGTAACTTTATTATCATATCCAAGCCATATTCTATGTTTTTTATTGTAGATTTCTTCCCAAGGTCTGATGATATGCTTGGAAATATTATTTTGAATGTGTTGCTTTAAAATCTATGGAAGTTGATTTATTGCATGATGCTTCACCACTACAGGTTTTCATTAGTGAACTCAAAAGAAAACTCTTGAAATGTAGGTTCATGGATAGCATCATCTTCAATTGAAACTACATATGTAGTTACATCAATGTGCTAAGCTTGTACTGACTGCTGATTGAAATCTAGAATTTGAACCCCGGATGCAGGTGCTTCGAGGAGAGATGTGGCAGAACGCAGGATAGCCTATTGAATGCCACCCATGATGCCTGTCATCACCTCACATGTATTAATGCAACACTCCTTCCGACGCAGGTCATTCAAGATGGATTTCACTCAGATTTTACCACAGGTCACCTCGCACAAGCTTTGGGTTTTAATGGATCACTCCTCCCAGCGTAGGTCATTTATGTTCGACATCGTTCAGCTCAGCACTAAAGTCACCTTGCATGATGTCTTGACACGGATCTGGTTTTTGCAGATGTCCATCCTTTTTGCGTTCTTCGTTCTCCCCACTCTGCCATGACTCATCATCTCTCTTCCCAGGAAGAAGGTGAATTTTTGGAATCCACAAGTTCATTCACCAACCATGTCGTGACACCTTCATGCTACTCCTCGCAGGGGAAGCAACTCCAGGAGAGTGAGGGGTCGTAATACGCCTCGCAGGGGAAGCAGGTCCAAGGGAGAGAGGAGTCATGATGTGATGTGTCCCTCCCTTTTAGCGAGGTATGGTGCTCACATCCCTCTCAGCGTTCATTGATCCATGGATGATTGAGAGGTGGAAGTAGTGTTTCACCATCGCATGACTCTATCCCTGAGCCAAATGGACTCTCCCATTATTATCACATGAAAAATTTCCTTTCTCGGCTACTCTGAGAAAAAGATAGAGCTCCTTCCCCATATCCCTCCAGCAATTCTGAACGTTACTATAGTAAGCCAACTTCCTCAGCTTCACTGAGCTTAGATATATAGGACCCTCCTAAAGAATCCTCTCATTCTATCCACCTAAAGAGATCGAAGAAGTTATACTCTGGAATGTTCTTCATTCCAAGACTCAACTTTTGAAACTACTTATTTACTCTTTAATTGGACATCTTTTCGTATGATTTCTCAATTTTCTATTGAATTTGTTTCTCTTAATATCCCCATAGTCTGCTATCAATTCATCCATAAATATAGTCCAAGATACAATAGATTTTTTTTACAATCACAATGCCATTGGTTCTAGACAAATGTGATTAGGTTTTCAATACAATTATGTAACTATTTATCTTTTGTAAAGTTGGCACTCGGTGTAGATCAAAGAATTTCTCCATCTAGAATATCCATGTTATTGGATCATTCCCTTCACACTTTCTCATATCAATATTGGGAATTAAGTAGTTCCTTAGTCCCAAGTTGATCTCATGATTATGTGGATTATGAAGGGATGAACGATCAAGTGTCGATGACCCAAATATCTTATTCTCAAATAGGTTTTCAATTTTCTCAATATGTGCCTAGGATTCAACCATTTTTTCTCCTTATATTCTTCTTGAGGAGGTGAATTAGGGGTAAAGAGGAGTCTCATATCATCTGAGATCATATTTATTGGCCATCTTGTAATCTATTGTTTCCATATTTTAATCCATCATCTCCATATTTTTCATATTTATCTTCAAAGCTAATTGAACATGTGTAACTAATCTATCGCTTAATTATTTAAATCTATCCACCAAATCGAATAGTTGGTTATACATTTCTTCATTTTCATCATGATTCATGATTAAGCTATTTGAAGTTTTAATTGGTGTATAATTTTGTTTACATATAATTATCCTCTTTTTACCTCTTTATCACACCTTTTGAATCACCCACAAGATATATTCCAAAAAAAAATTATGCAATTTTCAAGTTAGCATACCTTTAAAAAACCCGGTTTGTAGGTTTTCTTTCTAGCCAACCTTTTTCCTTAACTATCTATGAAATTTCAAAGCCCGTGAGTTTGAAATTTAGTCATGTAGTATCCTAGTATGTCTTATCTGCAATGCCATAGGTTTGAGCATATTCTAATATACCAAGGGAAATTTATGATAACCTTCACAAAACATATTGTTTTGCTTTTTTCAGGAGAGCAAACTTATATGACCTTCCATATGTACAACTTTTCCAATATTCTTTTGAAATTTCTAATATAAATACTATGGTTTATATTATTTTTTATGCAACTATTGGCACTCAATTTGATCTTTGAATATTCATATAAAATAGTTTTTGGATAAGGTATGGACTGGTAAAAAGAACCCTCTCTTAAACATCTAAGAGTTTTTAGTTGTGATGCTTATGTGCATGCTCCAAAGGAAAATAGAAGTTGGATTATATAGACTAAACATGTATATTTATGGCTATAAATATGGTATAAAGGTTATAAACATTAGAACCGAGTAAGTAAGAAGACTATTTATAGTCAGGGTGTTGCATTTAGAGATGCTAAAGTTCCTTCCAAACCGGAATTCCAACCACAAGAAGAAGAACTAGAGACAATAGAGTTTGAGTTGTAGTGTGAAGAATTTGACTCAGCAAAAGAAGATGAACAACCTCAAGTTCCAGCCTTGAGGAGATCATTTTGTGAAAGAAGACAATAAAAAAAGGTATATCCCACTTTATTTATACTCTAATATTTTTCTTTGTATTACTGATAATGCTCTTAAAACTATTAGGGAGGTAGTGGATTTAGATAATAATAAACTTTGGAAAAAGGAAATAGTTGAAGTAATGGATGCCTTGGATAAAAATGAGACTTGGAATCTAGTTGAGTTTTTTGTTGGAATAAAACCTATTGGTAGAAAATGGGTGTTTATGAAGAAGTTGAATGCGTAAGGTAAGATGGAGAAGTATAAAAATTGATTAGTAGCTAAAGGATATTCCTACGTGGAGGGAATTGATTTTGGTCATATTTTTTCTCCTATTGCTAAATTAACTTCTATTATATATTTTTTCTATTATTGCTTCTTTTGATATTGAATTAGATCAAATGGGTGTGAAGACAAGATTTTTGCATGTGGATATCGAAGAATAAAATTACATGAAACAACAAGAAGGTTTTGTAGTGAACGGAAAAAAAGGAACTACCTTATAAAATAAAGGAGTCCTGGTATGGATTTAAACAATCACCAAGATTAGGGTAAAAAAAGTTTTTACTTATATACTGGGACTTGGTTTATCAAGAAGCAACGATAATCATTGTGTATTCCAAGCAAATTTGTGGTCATTTCATTTATGTGGTTTTGTATGTTGACGACTTCTTTTCGATTGGAAACAATAAGGAAATCATCAAGGATGTCAAACGTTAGTTATTTTCAAAGTTTGATATGAAAATTATTGTTTCTACATATTTTATTTTTGGCATGGAAACAAAAACATAATGAACCAACATAAGACTCCAATTGAGTTAGTGGAAATATGTTGAGACAATATTATAGAGGTTTAATATGTAGGAATGGAAATTAGTAAAGATCCTAATTCTTGTAGGTGCAAATTTATCCACAAATCAATATCGCAATGCTCAAGAATAGGTAGCATACATTTTATATGTTCCTTGTGCTAGTTTGGTTGGAAATCTAGTGCATATTATCATCTACACTAGACCAAACATTACCCATGCAGTGGGAGTTTTGAGCAGGTATATGTCAAAACCAGGGAAAGAGCATTGGACAACAATAAATAGGAGCACTTCAGATTATGTAATTTTCAATCAAGGAATACTTTACCTCACAGGGAGATAGATATGTAAGGCTTTTGTTAATACAAATTAGGTTGGAGATCTTGACCTTAGAAGATCTACAAGTGGTTATGTTTTTAAATAATCGGGTGGATGAGTAAGAGACAGGGTGTATTTTCATTGTACAAAATGAGAGACAAATTACCAAAAAGATGACCAAAATCCACATATAAATGATGACTTTTGATTTGTAAACCACTGGTGGCAAATTGGAGGTCATTGATCGCGCGACCAAAAAAGTGGTCATATTTGACTTGATCATCTCACTAGTAGAAAATGAGAAATTCATGACTAAAAAAATGACTAAAATTAGGCTATAAACGACTATTTTTGAGTCGGTGACTAATACTAGCCGATTTCCACTATCTTATAGCTAGTTGTATTTCACTAGTCATTAATAGCTTGACTTAGTAGTCAATGATTTAGTCATTGTTTTAGTCATTGATAGTTAATGATTTAGTCATTGATTTAGTCACAGATTTAGTCATTGATTTAGTCACTGATTGCAACAATTAATGACCAAATATATGACTAAAAAAACTACTAGATGTTAACATATTAATGACTAAGCTAAATATGACTAAGATACGAGAAATTAGCTACTAATAGTCATATATATGCGAATTTAATCGTTTTTGTAGTCACAAATCTATGATTCGGCATGGAGGAATTGAACCACCAATCTCCTGCTTATAATTAGGCAGGCACTCTAACATTGAGCTAGCACCCTTTAAGAAGTTGTTATTGCTCGACAATGATGATATTCAAACAAATTTCCGATAGATAGCAATCTACAAACTACATAATTATTACTATTACAACTTACCAGTAACTAGTATTTATGATAAACTAATTCCTGAGAGCTATGTAGAATTTTCCCTGTAACTAAAATTAGCATAAAGAAAAATGTAATGCTTTTCATTGTATTGTGTAAATTATTGAAACAATGAAATAAATAAAATTAGGACAAGAAAAATTGTAATGCTTTTTCATTGTATTGTGTAAATTATTGAAATAATGAAATAAAGAAAAACATGTATTTTAACTTATTGAAATAATGAAATAAAGAGAAGCATGTGCTTTAAAAATTTTAAGGAACTATCTTAAACTTATATATAATTAAAAATACAACAATCACATAAATAAAATACTGATAAAAAGAGAGAGCTTTTTTTACAACTATAACATAGTACTATATTAAAAATACAAAAAAAATGAATATAAATTATACATAGAATACCATGAAATGTATTTTTATCATTCAATGTCATTAAAACATTTTACATAAATTAGATGATGCATAAGAATTCCAATGGAATATACAAAATAGAAAAAAATTATAGGTTGTCCATCAAGTGGATCATCATCAAAATACATCTTAAATGCATTTTAAAGTGTTTGATGAATATCCTAAAGTTGGATCTATGTACATTGAATGTTCTACATATTACAACATTGATGTGTCAAAAGAGAAGATATTGAGGAAACCTTCTACGAAGAGGAGGTGAATCTAAATATCCATGCAAGGGAGCTGAGAGAAAATGATGAGTAGTAGGTATTTGATGTTCTACTAGAGTTGGAAAATGATGATAGTGCAGCAATCATCTATTGTGCATCCAAGTATGTAGAGTCCCTGGAGGACATACCCATGAGGACAAGAGTTTAATGAACACTTTTCTTATTTATGAATGTGTGGATTAGGGGAAGGAAGAAGCAACCCCATTGAGGCTATAAGTAAAAGGAGAACAACATTAAGATTGGTATAGATTTTAAAGAAAGTTTTGAAGGAGATGGCAATGATGGAAGTGTGGTAAAAGAGGAAGAGGTTATAGCCCATAGGGAGGTTGTAGAAGATAAAAAAAAGGTTAATATAACAACCATTTATAGAAACTGCTCCATCAGGATCCCTTCTTGTAACTCCATTAGATGCACAGTTCGACGGATTACTAATAGTCATTAGGGCCAATAAATATCTTCAACTATATACATCCCCTAAGTAAATTAAATGTTTGCTTTCAACTTATATACTTCTATAATAACCCTGCTTCTGAGGTAAACTCCAGCAACAATATAAGGGAATGAACCTTCAATTATACCCAATGAATTGACCAAACTTGTCTCATGGAGGTTAGCCATAATATTCATTCTTACAGAACTCTGAAATGAACATTTGTTGATTATAAACTTTTAACTTCCAAATTTTCAAACTATGCAAGCTCTATCATCACTTCCAGAATGTTTATCTTCAGTGATTTAGCTAAGAGTAATGGGAGCTCATGTTTATCATTTGTTCCATGAAGAAACATTATTTGCTAATAACGTAAGCAACTTACTGTAGACTTACAATTTTAATCGGGCTCTGTTTCCAAAATAGAATAAGAAAATATTTAGTTTGAAATTTTGATTATTGCCGTGCTTTGGGATCAGTATACATTTAAGATGTCAAAACTTAGTTTTAGAAAGAATGAAGTGATTTCCTTATCTACAAATAAATAACCTTACACATGTATAAACTATTCATAAATGATGAAACTTGAATCAATGGACATAGTGCCACAACTATTCTACCATGTCTAAGTTTTAAATCATAAATAATGTGTACAATGTACTTGCTCAGGGAAATTTCCATCATTTTCAAACCTTCAACTTGAAACATTTCAGATTGTTTTTTCTTGGTAAGAAACTAAACACATGCTATTGTAATGTGTAAGAATTGATGACATCTTTGTGCATGTGGTGATGAACATTCAACCATGAATAATCCAATGAAGGTCATTATAGGGTGCAAAGGTGGATGCTACTAACCCCCATGATTTATGCTTTGAACTTGGAATAGGCATATCAACAACATCTATGGAAAATAGTGGTTCTGGGATCCCATGATAGTCCATTCAACCACTGGATCATACAAAAATTATTTGTCTTGGTTAGCTTAAGCGAGAGGCTTGGAACACCCACAAAATTGAAATACTGGAATAGGATCTGAGATAACGAGGGCATTGATGGAAAAGAGGGGGTTTGGGGTTCCAATGCAATCCTCTCAATAACAAGATTTTACAAATGATTATAACTCATGGTTAGCTGGAGGCTTGGAACACCCAGAAAATTGAAATGTTGGAATATTACCTAGGAAGGTGTCTATCGAAAAGAGTGGGTCTCGGACTCCAAGACAGTCCACTCAACCACTGGGTCTTATAAATAGTTATATCTCATAGTTAGCTGGAGGCATGGAACACCAAGAAAATGTAAATGTTGGAATAGAACCTAATATACAGAAGGTATCTACTGAAAATATGGGCTTCCAAGGAAGTCCACTCAATTACTGGGTCTTACAGACAATATTGGAGCCTTGCAACATCGAGAAAGAAGGAAAGATGGAATAGGACCTGAGATAAGGAAGGCATCTTTGGAAAAGAGTGGGTCTAGGATTCAAAGACTGTCTAGTCAACTACTGGGTCTTAGAGACGGTTATATGTCATGGTTATATAAAGTCTTGGAACAAACATCTGATGGAAGTGTTGGAATAGGGGACCTAATATAAATAAGGGTGGTGGATTTCTGACCTCTTCCATACAATGTACTCTTCCATATGTATACAACCCCTAAGCTTCACATTTCGATGTGGAATCTAGTTTTGACAGTCCTTCCTTTTCCCATATGGGTTTGGGACCTCATTTAGAACATAGTCATGGTAAAGAAACTGTTCACTCAAATGTTCACATGGGATGTATGCCTCCTACCATGGATGAAGAACAACTGATTAATATGTTCTCTTCTTTTGGTAGAGTAGTTGAAGCCAAAGTCATCAGGGACTATGTGAATGGTTCAAGCAAAGGTTATGGTTTTGTAAAATTTGATGACATCCATTGTGTTTTTCAAGCTACTGCACGTATGAATGGTTATAGGTTGGAAGGAATCAAAATTTGATAAGAGGAACCAATCATTGGAAACGATGAGACAAGAAACACAGTGGTGAATGCATCTACAAGCGTTTCTGATGATAATGTATATCAACTACAAGAATTCAATGTACAAGTGTAGCCTTTGATGAAGATTAAAATTAAATAACATAAAAAACAAAAGCAACATCATCACGCTCAACCTCATTAGTTGTTACAACAAGAACAAGACCCAAAACAAATGCATTCCCAATCCAATGGTTAATCAGTCCATAAATCATTGATCAATCTAAAGTGCATGCTCCAAACCTGACATAGCAGTGGGGCTTCTACCATCATTTCAACATGGAAATGGTGCACCATGATTATGCATCTACAACCCTTTACATGCCACATGGAAATCCTTCTTATCAGACATAATTGCCGATTGTGCAACCATGGAGGTTATCAATGACACAATACCAAAACCCACTTCACATCCACTAAATCCAAAAAGACCCATTTCGCAACCACAACTAAGTTTCTACAAACATACATTGCAAAATTATATCAAACCCTCCCAGAAAAACTCTCTCTCTTTGGTGTCAGTGCTAAGATTATTACTCTCGATGTCTCAAAGTTGAGGGAAATCATAAATGTTGCATGGCCTTTCTTCATGGCCTTTCTTCCCTTATGAAGTACAACAAAATATCCTAGGACTTCATGGCAACTACAGGTTGTAGGGAGAGTCTTAGAGGTCATTTACCTTTCTCTATGTTACTTGAGCACCTTTCTACCCATCAGTTGGGGCAAGATCAAAGGTGTGAAGGAGTAATGTTGGATTGAAGGAGGAAGATGAACCAATGAATTGGAGAAACACCCACTGCATCTTATGAATGGCTTCAACTATGATGAATATTGATTCAATTGGTAAATCCATGTTGATTGTAGAATCCTGAGTGCACGCCACTTCATCTTTGAAGGGATTGCTGGTTAAGGAAAAAAATGATGGGTTCATTGAGGGAAGGGAAATGGGTAGAATTTATGAGCAAGAAATTCCAGTTCTAAAGAAGAGATTGGCATCCTTTCAAAATAGAATCGATTTACAAAATCATTTAGTGAAGAAGTAGTATATAAGAAGTTGTTGGCCAACGCTGGAATAGTGGTCGAATCATAAAAATGAAGGGTTTTAGTAATTGCAGTTCTGAAGAGAGGAAGGTCATTTGGATTTCATACCTACGTAAAGTATTGTTAAAATAAATAAACTCCAGAAAAAATCATGATCAAAGAAAGGATGACTTAAAAAGAGAACCTGATTTGTTGCAGAGCCATAATGATGATGAAGTACCAGTTGAGAGTTTAGAAGTTAATGATTCTTGCTTGCATTGGAATCACTACAAAGGACTGGTAAGACGACCTACAACTATTATTGTTTCATATTTCCTTGTCGAAATTTAGTTTGGAAACCAGAAAGGAATGCGTTGCGATAGAAGGGTCGATTCCTAAATCGTGGCTCCTTGGAGGAACATTGAAATGCATCTGGTGAGGCATATGTGTATGAAGTATTAGGTAGTAAGTGTCCTTAGATTTTGACAATATATTAAGTAATTATGTAGCTCCATTGTATTTATGCATAAGGAAAAGGTGATGAATTCTAGTTCTAGTGATCGATTAATGGTAAAGGTAAATAACCCTTTGAGAACAAAGTATGTGCTTCCGAGCAAATAATTGATGCATTTGTGTAATCTGGAATGTAGTGGTTTAAAACATGAAATTTGGAATAAATATAGGATCTTGCAAATTGCTTATGTATGGAGACAGAGTTACACCTTGGTATTATTGGCTGCAACATGTGGATGTGCCTAGCACTGGGACAAATCAATAAATGATGTTGTCAATTCATTTTAAGAACAAAAGACAGTGGTAAATTCAAATTGAAAAGTTGGATATTTGAAGGAAATTATGGGACCATAACCCATAGGGTATTGGAAGAATTATTTTAGATGAAATTGCAGGTGGATCCTGCATCAATTTTGGTATCAGAGTGGAAAAATAAACAAAGAGTAAGATAGTTCTTAGTGTAAAGGCAAGAAGACAGACCGACAATCTGTAAAGAAGATGATTCATGAGTTGAGGATTTTTGCATGCATGAGAAGAAGAGGCTTGTATCCTGAATAGTATGTTTTTGACAGAGATAACTGGTTTGGGAGGAGTGATTGCATGCAAGAAGTAGGAGAGAAGACATCTCATCAAGAAGATCATAGCCTTAGAACATTGATGAAGGAAGCCAATGAGGGTTTCTAGGAAAAGAAGAAGTGTGTCTAGAACCTAGTTATTTCAGCTGAGGTTGAAATACAAGAGGACAGTTGTGTTAGAATAATCAACCCATAGTATTTACCCACTTAGACATTAATTCATTTATTTTTGTCTTATTTTCCTAGTCCATGAGTCCCACCATGTGCA
>LPNX010624781.1:230124-300935 GCA_001517045.1 Pseudotsuga menziesii
CCTAAATTTCTACAAGTTGTATTCTCTAGAGTAGATGATTTGTGAGTGTAAACCTAGAAGGAGCATAGAGTATTTCTCAAGGATGTCCTATAAAATAGGACCAGTACTTGCCAAAAGACCAAGCACATAGGAGGTTTGGTGAGGTAGGTTGTAGCAGGTAGAACTGTTACTGCAGAGGCTAGTGCAACTCATAAAAAGTGAAATAATTTCAAGTAGATGACTATTGAAAGTCATAGCATAGGTTCAGAAGGTAGCCACAAAGTGCTGAAAGAAGATGCCAAAGCCAATGGCATATGGAGGTAAATGACTAATGAAGATTATGAGAGAGAGAAGGTTGAGATGGAATTCCATATAGAAGTTATGATGGAGTTGTTACAAAAGGAGAAGAAAGAGCAACTGATGAATCCTTAGTGGGAGGATGAGATACTCAAGGCAAGTGGGTATCAGGGAGAATACTTGAAGATTGAAGCTTCAAGTGAGGCCAAGAGGTCTCAATATTTTGAAACTGATATTTTGTGTATGTTTGCAGGTACAATGAATGAATTAAGACAATCTAGTAAGATTGTCACAAAGAATGAAGGAAAAGGGAAAAATCTTAATTCTATTAAGGAAGATGATGGGACAACTGAGTCTCATTCAAATGCACATGCGCAATTGAGTGAAAGTGTTTCTTTTCAGCATGTAAAAAAGGGTGAAAGTAGAAAGATATTGGATTATGATGATGATAGCCAAGAACAGGATGAAGCAAGGGAGGAAATCAAGCATTCAGATGTTATGCTTGGGGAAGATGAAAAGAAGGTTATTGAGTATTTTCTGAGTTTTCTGGCAGACTTGGGACATCAGGAAGATTTGATGATTGAATCATCAATAACACCATTGGGTCTTGTGGGATTAAAGCTGACAAATTGACTGTGTTTGCAAGTATTGCAGAAGACAATCCATCTTATGGACCTATCTTAAGTGAAGTTGAAAGCCACCAGTCCAGGACTAATGATTATGAATATGTAAAGCATGTATATATAGTTCTTGAAGAAGTTGACAAGGAGATTTTATTGCTGGAGAACTTGTTAGAGAAATCTGAGTCAAATTGTGAATTGGAACCTTAGGTAAATGAGCTATGTTTCAATAGTTTTGATGAAGAGATGAGGCTTCTTGAGGAGTGCATAGGTAGATATGAAATTGTGAAGGATTCAATTAGTCTAGATAGAAATATGGGAGTGTTGCTAAGCAATGATAAAGGAAAAGATAAGTTATTGCAGCAGAAGGGGTTTTTTAAATCCTTATTCAATAAGGGCAACATCTCTATTGGAAGAGAGACAATCATGTCTCATATGAAGGTACCTATTATTGTTAAGGACATGGAGAAGTTGGCTTGTATGAATGACCAAGAGAAGACTATTGAACAGACATTTGGGATTGTCACACTGATGTATGATGATAATTCCATTCTGATGAAGGATGCTGAAGCAGTATCACAGAGAAATTGGATGTGTGACAAAGGAAAGGACAATGAATATTGCACATAGTTTCCAAAATAAATTCCATGTGGATGGTAGATTTGTGGCATGAGCTTAGTCTTTTGGAGAATAAACTAGCAAGCTAGAGAATGAATATTCTGAATGTACAATTGAGATTGGATGAAGGTGAGGTAGATGTGTGTCATGATAAAGAGGAATCAGTCCAAGAACCAAAGGAAGATGAACTGGTTACTAAAATCAGTCAAGGAGATGAAAGGAATCTATGGAATGTTGTCAAGAAAGAAGAGGAAGAGAGTTATGTTGAAGTTAATGATCAACATACTAAAGAAATGTTTGAGATGAGTCAAGTAATAAGTGAATGGATGAAAATTTTGCTGAAGGAGGTTGCAATCAATAAGATGGAAATGTCTCAATTTTTTTTCTGAAACACTAGCAGGTATTAGTTTTCTAAACTATGTTATGTTAACTAATATGCAAAGAAGTGTGAGTGACTATGTTGTTGCAGTCAGGGAATTGAAATATAATTTAATTTTTGAAGGAAAATTTGCAGGCAATGAACAAGAGTTGGATATTTCAGAGGGAGATGCTTACAAAAGCATAAAGGAAGTATGGGTGGCAGCAATGTCCGAGACAATATTTGCAGCAGCATTTGGAGTAAACTCAAGAACACAAACAGAAATTGAGTTAAGAAGAGTCAAAGAAAGCAACCAACACTTTAGAGAAGAATGGATAAAGTATAGTAAGATGAAGTGGCGAAGTAATGAAAATCTGATTAGTTTGCAACATAAAACTGAATTGGAAAAGGTCATAGATGAACCAAGGGAGTTAATGCAAATACCTAAGAAAAGCTACAATAGAATGATAAAGACAGTCCACTATGGAGTTGATTGGGAAGTGAATAATAGTGAAGGTAAAGACAATCCACTATGGAGTTGATTGGGAAGTGAAGAATAGTGAAGGTAAAGACAGTGGAGTTCTAGAGCACAAGGTATGGAATTCTGGAAGAATGCAGATGAAGAATGATAAAGAAAATAGCTCATGGATAGCCTGGAAGAATGCAACTTAGAGGTATTAGTGTAAGCCTATGATAATTTGTGAAAAGGGGGAAGGATGGCCAAGCAGAGGGAGATCGGGCCATAATAACTTAGTAGAAATCTCAGAAGTTAAGTCATGGTTTATTATGTATGTACAGTTCATTTATAGAATGGAGAGTAAATTCATCATCTCTATGTATTATTTATGCATCTTATGAATGGATTCAACTATGATGAATATTGATTTAATTGGTAAATCCATGTTGATTGTATAATCTTGAGTGCACAACACTTCATATTTGAAGGGATTGCTGGTTAAGGAACGAAATAATGGGTTCATTGAGGGAAGAGAAATGGGTATAATTTATGAGCAAGAAATTCCAGTTCTAAAGAAGAGATTTACATCCTTTTGAAAGAGAATCGATTTACAAAATGATTTAGTGAAGAAGTAGTATATAAGAAGTTGTCGGCTAGCGCTGGAATAGTGGTCGAATCATACAATTGAAGGGTTTAAGTGATTGTAGTTCTGAAGAGAGGAAGGGCGTTTGGATTTCATACCTACGCTAAAGTATTGTTAAAAGAAATAAACTTCAGCAGAAATCGTGATCAAAGCAAGGATGACTTAAAAAGAGAACCTGATTTGTTGCAAAGCCATAATGATGATGAAGTAACAGTTGAGAGCTTAGAATTCAATGATATTTGATTGTATTGGAATCACTACACAAGACTGGTAAGATGACCTACAACTATTATTGTTTCATATTTCCCTGCCGAAATTTAGTTTGGAAACCAGAAAGGAATGTAATGCCATAAAAGGGTCGATTCCTAAATCATGGCTCCTTGGAGGAACATTGAAACACATATGGTGAGGCATATGTGTATGAAGTATTAGGTAGTAAGTGTCCCTAGATTTCTACAATGTATTAAGTAATTCTGTAGCTCCATTATATTTCTGCATAAGGAAAAGGTGATGAATTCTGGTTCTGGTGATTAATTAATGGTAAAGGTAAAGAGCCCTCTGAGAACAGAGTATCTGCTTCTGAGCAAATAATTTATGCATTTCTGTAATATGGAATGTAGTAGTTTAAAACATGAAACTTGGAATAAATATACGATCTTGTAGATTGCTTGTGTATGGAGACAGAGTTACACCTTGGTATTATTGTCTGCAACATGTGGATGTGCCTAGAACTGGGAGAAATCAATAAATGATGTTGTCAGTTCATTTTGAGAACAAAAGACAATTGTAAATTCAAATTGAAAAGTTGGATATTTGAAGGAAATTATGGGACCATAACCCACAAGGTATTGGAAGAATTATTTTTTATGAAATTGCAGGTGGTTCCTGCATCTGGCATTGACCTCTACACGCTATAAAAAATCCAATCCACATAATTACATTAAGACCTTGAAACATTGCACTAACTCTTTGTTTACTAATTTTGAGGTCTTTTCTTAGATAATTTTAAAAAATATTTAAAAGTACTAATTTTATTTTAGAAAAAAGGTGTCGCGCTAGCACTATTTGTTATCTACATATTTGGCATTTTTGGTATATTGATCTTTTAGGCATTCAAAACCTCTACTGACCTTGACATATAGGTTATTATTTACTGAAAAAACAAAATGTTAATGCTAGAAAAAATAAAAATTGAGTTACTTGTGAACATTTTCAATAAATCAAATTTATATATTTGGTAGGGTGATTCAATTTCTTACCTTTCATATTTTTTACTATACGCGAGATTCATTGTGTAGGTATGCCAAAATATTCATGTAAGTTGAAGGATGTCTATTTTTCAGTTATGTTGTATCTAACATATAAAATGAGACCATCATTAGCTTACACTTACTCCTACCCTAGTATAAGGGTCTCAAGTAGCTAGAAGATGAATTGCATTATATCAAGTAATAGAAGATAAATAAGAGCATTTCAAATAAAAATGTCAAATAACTAGAAGATGAATTAAAGCATGTCAAGTAAGGGTGCCAAATAATTAGAAGATGAACTGGAACATGCCAAGTAAGTTTGCCTTATCATGGCAAACTACATGATATAGATGATAAATGATGATGATATTTTCAATCAAATAGATTTTTTTTTTTAATTTTAAAATTAAAATTATATATATATAATTGAAAATTTATATATCTCTTTTGTAAGAAATAAGAACATTTCTTTTAAACATATATTTTTATTATTTTGTTATAAATATAACTTTAGTGATAAAATGTTATAAGTTGTTTTATATTTATATATAATTTTATTTTATTTGTTTATCTAGTTTTAATTCAACAATAATTTGGTATATTGAGATGATTTAAAGTTATCTAAGCACTTGCTATAGCTTATTTCGTTCAACTTGGAACCTCATTGAATGGATTCAGAGTTCGAATTGGCGTAATGACTCCAGCGGAAAATGAAGCTATTGAGGATAGGATGAGGAAAGAGTTTATGGGCGATAATGATGATTACGGGAGTGAAGACTTAGAGTAGCTGTGTCCAACAAGAGGAATGAGTTTTTAGGCTATAATTATGAGTTTAGTGCTCATATCTTTGTGATGAATCTTTGTCATCTAAGGATTATGAGGAGTACCTGGATTCACCTATGGGACAGTAGCTAACTCCTACAAGATGGTAGCTATCAAGATGGTTATTGTTTCTAACCTTCCAACGTCACGCTACCTATTTCCAACAAGATGGTAGTTGTTTATAACCTTTAAGAAACATAAAATATGTTGATATGACAAATGATTGATTATGTAATGAAGGTGTAGTAATTAATGCTTACCATTTTGGATGATGATGTAAGTGTGAGTTAGGCCATGCTCATAAGGAATTTAATTTAAAGACTGATATTATTGTTATTGTTATTACATCTAGTTTATTTCATATTGTTTTAAAAAGGTGTTATTTAACTACATTTTAGATTTAGTTTTGTGATTATTCAATGTGTAATCTATGTTTTAGAATAAATGTTAGTTAAATATAAAATAATTTAAGTAAACCCACCTAAAAGGACAAAATTCAATGTTAAATATTGAAGATCATAGGTTTCCTTATTTAGTACATTTAACTAAAAGGTTGAATTTTAATGCTAAAGTTTTCTCTCACAATTTGATGCAATAAAAGAATAGGTAAAAAATCTTGATGTTATAGGTAAAAATCTAATTTTGATTCAACAATAATTTAAGACATTTATTATTAAGATGATCCAAAGTCCAAATCCTAACCTTCGGGATGTCCATGTAAGTGTAGCTTACGACATATTGATCATGAATTATGGGTGTGGCGTATTGGAATGAATTTTCCAACATCATATATATTTTGACCTTACAATAGAAATGGCCAAGTATAAATATGGCCTACTTATAGCGACATGTATCAATAGACATGTTGCTTAATAATTAGTAATTAATTATCCTAACTAATAAATGCATTATGAATATCACTTGTACTAACCACTTAGGTTTAATACAAGTCATCTGGCCTTGAAAATATTTGACCACAAATCTTGCTTAATTTGAACTTCTTAAATGCTTGATTAGTTGTAACTTCATAGGGTTGTTGTGCTTGAGAGGATTCCCTTTGAGAAACACATAGGTGTGATATAAGTTAACAACAGAACTCTTACCACGAATAATGGTATCACAATTTAATATTTCTTGAAATAGTTGGCCACATTTCCATTCAAATTTCTTCATGCATATAATTCTACAGATAAAACCATAATGTTCTTAGTTTCCAATCTAATATCTTCATGATGAACTTGTGTCGACAAGTTGAACTCTAGTATTTTTGCATGCCTTGGTATGGCACTGATTAATATCTGGAATATAGATTCTTTAGTGTCAATCGATGGATCTTCAAGCATGGTTGGATATTCAGTTACATTTGTTATGCTCTTCTTATATGTTGTGGAAACTACTAACAACTTACTTAATTCAATATGGTTGGTTAATGATTCTCCATTTGCATTTTCGTCACATACTTTTAAGGATGAAGCGCCTTTTAATGTATTTATTTCATCTATTGGGGTTTGATTTAAAATCTTTAAATGATTTATATTATCGTCTTTATCTGATGATCTTGTTTCCGGTTGTTCCTTGGGAACCCATTTGATCTCGAATATATTGAATTGCAACAACCTGTAAAATGTTTTTATCTTCATGTGTCAAAGAATCTTCTGAGTTTTCTTCTTCTACGTTGTGATGATTAGGATCATCTTTAGTGATTATATTTTCATCGTTGTATCCTTCTACAACTTCAAAATTTTCATAATTGTCATCAACACTAATCTCATCTTCATCAGTATTTGGTGTTTCATTGTCATGATTTATGAGATCGCCATCTTCTTTAGAATTGGAATTGGCATCAGGATTGTCATTAGACGCATCTGTATTTTTGTCATTCTTATTCTCAAGTAATTTTGCTTCAGGTTCATTTTGATCTTCTATACTCTAGGTTTTATCACTGTCCTCTACATATGTTGTCTCATCGCCTGTGTTATTGTATTTATTAGCATGTCCTTTGCTTTGGTTTGGGTTATGAGCCTAGCTTACAACTCGACTTTGTTTTGGAGTTTCACAAGCCATTTTCACTGATTTTATGGGTGTGTAGGCTGGACTATTTATACGACTCATTTTCATTCCTTGTATGAAGCTGCAACAAATTTTTGAAACTTGTACATGGTTTTGCATCTTATTTTGAGTCTTGTACTTCAAATGATGGTTCTTATCCTTCTTTATGTATGATTCCCTGAGCCTTATGTGAGGGGGAATGTAAGAAACCAGTGTATGTGTTTTTTGTTCTGGCATAGGTGCAGGAGTGATTTTGAGTTGTCATTTATCAATATCAACTAAAGTTTCTTCCTTCTCTTTCGTGCTTGGAAATACAAATGGCGTAACTGCTTCTTCATCTTTCAACTGACTTGAGGAGTAGGACACACACACCTTAGATTGCTCCTTGTCCTCATGTTTCTTAGATTCTTCTGTTGGCCGTTGTATTATCAACATTTTCAATTCTCCAGCTAATTATTTTATGTCTTCATGAAGAACTTGCACCGACACGTCGATATCTGATATTTTTGCTTCAAGCTCTGTGGTTTTTATTTCTTTAATCTCCATTTTAAATCATTTTTAACTTCTTGAGTTGTTTTATTTCTTGTAAAAACCCATAAACGCCTACATTGAAGAACATTTTGTCTTATACACAATCTTCAATGGTTTTGAATAATAATAATTAATTAATTAATTAATTAATAATAGTATTATTATTGTTCTTATAAACTATATATAGTTTTTAAACGGTTTAAAAAAATTATTAATATTAAAATAACAATTTAATAATGTTATTATTATTTTAATTTTTTTTTTGTGAGGAGATGGCAGAAGGTATGGTTATGAAACCCTAGGGTGAGTGACATGGGTGCTAGCTGTTGGAGGATATTGAGTGTTGGCAAGGTTGAGGCAGTTGTGAGGGGGAGTAGAGGAGGGTTGCGTGGAAGCAAGCTGCGTGGAGATGTGGAGAGTGCAGTGAGCATGTAAGGATAAAACCTTACATGTTGGATATTTGTTTATAACATATATTTAAATTATTAAGTAAATTTTGTTTAATTTATTATCAAAAATTAAAAAATATAGATAAAAATGACTAATTCTAAAATTGGATACATCTAATTTTTTTTTTTAATATATAGATTTTATCCAACTATATTTTATGATTAGTTTTGTTATTTTTCAATGTGTAATGAGAAAGGTTGAGATTGAATTTTAATGCCAAGTATTTATCTCTAAGTTTGATCTTTTAGAGGAATAGGTAAATAATTTTTTTAATAAAAGCCAATTGAAGGTAAGCATGGGTCAAAATTTAAAGATAAGATATGGAAATTTTAATGTTTATATTGGATTGGGCTTTTGTAAAAAAAAAGAATTCCAAACTTTCAATGATTATCTTATCTCATTGTAAATAGTTCTTAGGATTAAGTTAATCAAACATGATCACTCTCATTTATATGATCTAACTTTATAAGTTTCTTCTTATATTTTGCATACTTTCTCCCTTAAGCTTATTTAGGTGTAATTATATTCCTTTTGCATTTTATTGCAAACATGATCAAACTTTATGAGTTTCTCAACATTTATTTACTACAACAAGTGGAGTTACAATGCATTCAATCTTTATCAGGCCTCCCACGCTTCATCACTTTGGAAACTCTAGATTTATGAAGTTATGAGGAAAAGAAGAAGAATATGCAATTTCCTAGCAATAGTAGTAACAAAAATATACCAAAAACTTGAAACAATTAGAAGGCACCTATGCATGTTTTCTGTTGAAATGCATTGAATTGAATTTTACTTTATCACAATAGGAAATAAGCCAAATGGGAGAGGATACAATAGTGGAATGGGGAACACATAATGGAGATAAGAGTGGTGTTGGTTGACCTCAATCTTGGATAGGAAATTGAAGGAACAAGATCTGAAGGGCATTGAATGCCTTTTCTTGTTCTAGAGCATCATGATTACCTACACGTGTGGCCAGATAATAGAGGAGAACTAGAGATTCCTCATTTATCTGATCACCTAATTCACAATAGTTTCATGGATAATGGTGCCAATTAACTAGAAGATGAACTGGAGCATGCCAAGTAACTAAAAGATGAACTTGATCATGTGAAGTAAGTGTTCCTTAACTGGAATATGAAGTGGAGCATGCATCCTTAACTAGAAGATGAAGGGGAACATGCATACTTTCCTTGATGTCTTCTAGATAACTGCAACAAGCAAGATGAATTGGAGAATGAATGCAAGAAAATTTTAAAAAGCGTCAAGCAAGTGATTGACATAAAACGTCAAGTGTTTCTCAACACACCCACTGAATCTGTCATGGTCCTAGTGGCCAACGAGGAGGCCATGTTGGGATCATTTATAAAACACACGAGAAGGTTCCCTTTCCCATAGTTTCATAGCGAAACACATCAACCTCCATAGAACTCGACATCAACCTCTGCTCTTCATGCAATCTGCATAACGTGGATCTCCCCTTTCCAACTTATCCTACACCCATGCTTTTATGGAAAACCCAAAAGAGATTTTCTTCCATGTCAAACTCATATTTCTTTGACCAAGGGGTGACACCAAGTTCTTGTAAACTCATCAGCAAAATCATCATCAACATATCACATAGAGGGTGGACATTTTTTCTTCACCAAGGTTATTCTCAAGTGAAGACCAACACACTTATTCGCCAAGCAGGAAATCACTCGAATCCCTTGGCATTCGTCTTTGTTCATTTAAGAGGAAATTACTTTTTAACATAAACATATATTTTGTATTTATAAAGGATGAAAAAATTCAGCAACAAAATTTACAAAAAAAGATGCAACCCAGTAGTCCAAGAACTTCAAAAAGCTTCTAAAAGAAGTAAATATGACATACATAGTTTTCTTCATAGCTGGGGATATAGGGGTGAGTGCACAACATTGAGGGACATTTTAGATGCAATGGTCGATTCAAGAAATGCATTCAATTTCTATAAAAGATAATTGATCCCAAGCATTCTCGACCTTTCTAAACCTAGTCCCAAGCCTCCCATGGTGAAGGTCAAGTAGGATAGTTAAACAATAAGTGCACACATTATGTAGTCCTAAAACACATATGCATTTTGTAAAGAATGTTTTATGTCCCAAAATGGGTTGTGCTCATCATTTTCTCCATGACAATAACATGCAATGATTTTGAGCGACCAAAGAGCGTATTCATGAATGTGATTTGGGTGAGAAGGGCCTCCATCTTCCATATTGGGCATCATTCTCCTCTGGGGTATTATTATAATATTTATAAATAATTAATACACATGTGGACCATGCAGTAAATGATAAATGATAAATAGACAAGCATAGAGAGAGAGAGAGAGAGTGGGTTCAAATTGCCTAAAGATAACTAAGTAAAGCTACAGTTGTAAAGATTCAGGTAAATATGAATGCCACAATCAGTTCCTTAGTTAAATATTATGTGTTTCAATTAAATAAAGAAACTCTTTGTGATCCATGCAAAGTAAAAAATAGTAAATAAGGTAATTTTCATGGATGGCACTAAGAGTGAAGCACCGATGACACTTGAGGTGAAGCAACATAACACTTAATTTATTATGTTAACTAAGTGATTAGCATTTAGCTAGAGATTGATTTCATTCTGATATTAGTCAATTATCAGTTAAAGCTATTCTTGGAAGGTATGTGGCATGTCTTGTGCATAGAGAAGAATCCAAAGCACTGGCTTGGTACCCTTGAAGGAAAATTCGAAATTGAAGTGCATGTGTGCACATGTGTCAAGCAACCATTGCATGGTCAAGGTTTTGACTTGTTATTAAAGTCTCAGGCACTTGAGAAGTTCATTACCCTTGTTTTAGATGACCTATCTTCTCTATTGCTATGCATTCTCTCTTATCACACAATCTGCTAATGTGTTGTATACCATTCTCTGTAAGTCTATCTATTATACTCTAAGGAATTGTTGGCTTTTTCATTCTCTGTATTTGATGGTTTTCCCAGGGTACATATTGTCTCATATGGTTGAATGATTTATGTGGTTGATTTGTCTTAAGAGATTCGTATGTGCAGTGATTGATTGAGAAAAGTTTTAAAGTTCATAGTTCTTCATTATTGCTCACAATATTAGCACCATAAACTAAAGAAATCACTCACACACACACACACATATAAAACTTAAACCTTAGAGAAGGCAAAGGGTTTAACCTCGCATCTCCACCTCAATCTTCCAACAGGGGACACCTTTGGAAAGCAAGGCCCAACCAGGTCGAGAAGGTGTGAAAATTCATTACCAAGAGAACCCAAAAATTATTGAGTTCAATAGGAAGAGGCCATGCCCTGCTTTCCACCCCAATTGAAACAACCATCTTTCAGTAAAGACCAACCCTCTAACCAACATCCTCTCTTCCAATTGAAAGTACATTGATCTTAGAGTTGGATTACTTAGATAAACACTAACAACTATGTCCCATCATCATCGATGAATATGAATTTGACCCAATAATAGGACATGCTCTACAACACCCTATTCCCACTGTCGATGCACCCAACAGTCGGGTGACTCCCATATTTTTGGTGTCCCTGCAAGGCAATGCCAATAGCACAAATTATGAGGACTAGGAAATGCTCCCATGGAAGTGCAAGAAGATTATATTGTAATTGTAGTTGATCCACTAGTCGAAGCCAAAAATACAAGATATTAGCTACCAACTTCCTTAGCCCCTAGGATCACTTGATTATAGGTAGTAGCTTAAACCTACCAATTCCTTATTTCATTTCATGTTTTCATCAAGTTCTTGAGTTAATTGTTTAAATAAGAGTTTACATAGATGGAATCAATTGGAGATCACTATTATTTCAAAAAATGAATTGAAGAAACTAAACCAATCTACACAAGGGAGAAGTATGGATAGTCCATCCGAATCCGAGTTTGGCTTAAAAGGATCATTAATGAAGCAGTTAGACACCCATGATTTGGATTTAGAGGTCAAGGTTCCTTAACAAAGGTTGTGTTAATACCGGACTATTATTTGATTTTGAAAGTATAAACATGGGGTTTCCATCAGTTTGAAATCTTGGAGGAAGATCTATACATAAGAATTCAACTAAGAGGTCTCTACTTTGCCAAATCTACTAGTTGAAAATCATGCAAAACTATAAAGTTGATTCTTGGGATAATAACTAATTATGAGAAACTTTTTTGTTTGTGAACTGCATAGCATTGTATTGAAAATAAGTATTGGATTTCTTAACAGATTTGTGTAGGGATCTTAGTGTTTTCGAATGATTTACATAGTCAATCCTTCCTTTCCTTCCTTTGTCATTATGCCTCACATATGCAGAATGTCACCAGGTAAGTCCCTATCTTTCTAGGAAATTAATGCCTCACATATGCAGAATGTTGCTAGGTAGGTCCCGCTTTCCCACAGTAAAGGAGAATGTCACCAGGTAAGTCCCTATATTTCTAGGAAAGTAATGCCTCGCTCATATCATGTCAATTAGAAAAGAGCTCACGAAGTCTTTGGGACACAACTCCATATAATCCCTATCTCACACCCAATCTCCCAAGCCTATCCACACCCTGAAGGACCAAAAAAGGGGTCAAGCGCACTCTCTTGTATGCCAATTTGACTCCATCAAAAAACAATTCCCATTGGAATTCTTGGAATTATTCAACAACTCTAGTAAATACAATTCCTACTTAAATTCTTGGAATCACTTGGACATAGTGAGGGATGATGCCTTATTGGAGGCCACTTGTCTTTAGAGGCAAGTGAGGTATTTTTCTCCCTGATGGTTCTGAGATGGTCATTGAATAAACCATTGAGAAAACAGAGGTGGGTATTCCCTCTCATACAATTTTTAGTCTATGGAATGAATACAGGAGATTGCCATGCAACGATGGAATGAAATTGATTTGAAAGCCACCTTTGTGATATTTGCATGCAACAAATCAAGTATCAACTATGTAATTGATTTTTCCAAGGTTCTATTTTGCACTTTTCTAAGTCAACATGCGGCTAATTTTTACATTCAAAGAAAACTTATTAATTTTTCATAAATTAAACTCACAACCATAATTGATCAAAGCAAATAGTATTGAAGGATACTGAAAATTAAGTCAAGACAAGAAGGTTAAGTTGCCAGCTCTTGATATAAATGTATGTAACCCATACAATGGTTTGATTTGGTCAAACAACTACATTGAAATCATATAAAATAATTTGAACAAGATCTATAAAATTGTAACCTAAAGGAACAAGAATCATTGTAAATGCTCTCCATTCCTTGTTTCAATCAATTGAATTGCCTCTAGATTCTCCTTTGGTTTTACATTCTATTTCATTGTTTTATGCACATAAAAAAGACGTCATGCCAACCATGTTTGACCTAACTTTGCTGAGAGCTCCATAAAAACCTACTTGCTATATTGGATAATCGATTCCCAATCAAAACTTAATTTTTAAACACAAAATCTTTAAGGTGATAGTTTTTTCATGCATTGCGAACCAGTTGAAATATACACTGATAACTTGATGGTATACATTTTTAAAACCCTGTTTTGTGCCATTAAATCTTGTTTTATGCTATTTTTTAAATTTGAAGGAATTCAAAAGAATGACAACAAATTAACATGGAAAATTAACTTTATGTTTATTAATTTGTTTAAATAAAAAAATGCAGCTTTAATTGTAACTTAAAATGATTGCTCGAGAAAAGTTCCATGTAATCCGTAGTTGAAAATTTGTGAATGCCAACTTACAAAATCATATTAGTTATCAAATTATCAAGGTTTAGAGCACAAAAAATAGACCATGACCAAAAATTGTACATTAAGAACACATTCAGTATTATGTTTTTTTTTTTATAATGGAATTTGTCATTAACATGGATCTTTGAATCCAAAAAATGTTTCCACTTCTAAGATATAATTCATGCAAATTCCAAATGCAACTCAATAGGGATTGACATTACAAAGCAACCAATCTCATAAATATTACTAAAAAATTATAGACATGACATTATGTCAAGTCAAAATATCATATCATCATCTAATGGATAGCTATAACATCATCTGTACATGGAATGATGCTCCTCTACCAAGAATCCTTCACCATTTTATGTTTCAGAAATTTGCATAATTTTCTGTTTACCGAGAGAGAAAATTGTTTCACCAAAGAGAAAATTGTTTAACTGTTAGAACTCATGAACTTCACAAGTGATGCTTTACAAAAATTTGTTGTTACTAAGCACACATATATTCCTACAATTGTTGGTATTACACAACATTATGCAAATGCCAATGAAAAGGAGGGTCAACCATCTTGCTATTGCTTTGGCACTCAACAGTTAGATCTCTTCCTCAGTTTCTTTACAAGTATAAACATCATATTACTTGAATTCCCAACCTTCATGTTATCCAAATTCACCCATTGATGTATTATAGTGTGATCTCCTTTGCTTCATGTATGAAGTATAAACATTGTAATATTGGTTCACTTCACAAGGTTCATAATTTCAATGACAACCTTCCTATATTAGTTGATCCTGTCTCACTTAATTAGGATCAATAGTAACTCCAATGCCCAACCTTCATGTACTACTTGATCCTTGCTCACTTTATTAGGATCGACAAAATCTCCAAGGCCCAACCTTGCAGAAGCTCTGGCAGAAGCTCTGGCACTCATTGATGTATATAGATTGATCTACTTTGCTTCCTATATGAAGTATAAACACCATAAATCTTGCTCCACTACCCAACCTTCCTATACTAGTTGATTTTGGCATCTATCAACAAGTGTATTAGTATCTACATCACAACCTACATAACAAGAGTATTATCACCTTCTTATGTTAACTTTAATTATGTTACTTATATATTTTTACTTCTCTACTCTTCATCTCATTCACCCTCTATATCAACTAGTACACGAGCCACCCAAGTGACCACAACATGCTTTGAAATTCCATATCACAACTATGGGGAAGTGTGAGCATAACTCTAGTCATCTTCCCGACTTTTGGCATTAGGATTAAAGCATATCAACCTAATCAAGGCCCAATGCTCGAGGCCTCATTTTCCTAAGCAAGCATCTGGTCTAGTACACTAACACGTATACCCCTAGTATCTTGATAGGATGGTCTAGACATCCTCCCCAACACCTACATAGTACTCTAGAACCCTTTAAGAATTCGGGAAAGGGGAAATATTAACACTAAGTTTGTATTATTTGTAATTCTAACAAAAGACTAATATTCTGAACATTGTTTCTGACTCGATGGATCTAAGGAAGTAGTCTGAATAAAGGAGCAAAGAGCCAAATAAGGATGCCTCTTGTGACTTGTATCTAAGTCAACAAAGGATATACCCTTTGTTTAAAGGAGACAATCCTCAAAATACACTATAGACATACGAGATGGGTTCTTGGTGCTCAAGTGTCATGCGGAGCTGGCTAGTTCTATTCTAAACATATGAGAATAAGAATTGCAACTTATCATCTGGTATCAAATATTAACAAATTATCTTAGTACAAAAACAAAAACTTAGATAGAAGGCATATGTAATAAGCACAATACTTCCTTAGTTTAATCAGATGATAATCTAGTGTTAAGAAAACAAAGGATACATTTGGCTAATCTCCTTGATATCTCTACGAACTTACCATGATTGTAGAAACCACAAATGAGAAAAATTTCAAAGTTACTTACCATGTGTACCACCCAAGCTCTATGACGAGTTGTAACTTTCATTTCAAAAAAAAGCTTCTAATATGGATACTGGACTAGTCTAATCATACTCCTCACTGTAAATAGTCCCTGCAACACCTTCAAAATCATCCATGTTTGTATAACCAACCCTACCTCAAAAATAAATATGGCCAATTCTAGACAATCCTCTAGTCTGTCCACTATCAAAAATGATGTTTACCTTGTCTACCACCTGAAAGTTGCATTAAACTGTTAAATAATATTCACAAAATAGTTTCAAAGTTCAATAATTTTATTTGACATCCAGCTGTGTAAGCAATCAAATTATGGCCTCCAAACTACCATTCAAATTATAATGCATGATTACTCAACTCAAATGAAATTGATGGATAGTTTTGAAGGCTTGACATATTCATGAAAGCGGCAGCAGCTCCCCACATACTTAAATACAAAGAATAGAATGTTGAATGAGTAATTTACAAAGCACACTACTAGCTAAGGTTTTGCAAATGGAATGACAATCTAAGTGGGTTTGACTAGGGGGAAATCTACATGGTTAAGTGCACTTGAGCCAGGTGTCTTGGGATGGATGACCTTCCTAAGAAGTCATGGTTAACAGGTGCAAGTCCCAATCTTCAATACAAGCAGGCTGAGTTTCTACCAAACTAATTAAGGAATGATCAATCTTGTGCAATCTTTAAATATCTAGAATTGCACTCATTATCCACTTTCTGCAATTTCCAAGTTTGCAAAAGAAGTAGAATCACGTAGTTCTACATCAGCATCTAGTTCTTGGTTCTCAAGTGTCATGTAGAGCTAGTCAGTTATGATTCTAATGGATGAGCATAAGCATTGCAACTTATCATTTGGTATCAAAGGTTAACAAATTGTCTTAGCACAAAAACAAAGACTTAGATAGAGGGAAATTGTAATAAGCCCAATATTCCTCAGACAAGAATCTAGATAAGCAGAAATTCCTATGACAGAATGAACATTGAGATCTAGGACACTGGCTACACAAAGTTGAAATTGGTATTTATGAGAAAAGAAAACTAACAACACTCTAGAGCCAATCATTGAGTTTCCAAATCATTGAGTTTCTAAAATCCAAATCTCATATCTCTACTATGATTTTAGTTACTATGATAACCATGGTGTTGATTATCATCCTCATTTTTTCTGGCTCAATTACACTTATTTACCTTCTTGGGAAAATTATTGACTCCCTAATAGTAGTATCTAGAGAGCCAACTACCCTGGTTCAGATAGAAAAATGGTTGTTCTATATTGACGCCCATAGTTCCCTTCCTTGCCCCACCCACTAGCTAGGTGTCACCTCACTCTAGCACCAGCACAAGCTGCTAGGCTACTAACTCTATCAACACGTTGATGCATTCTCTTGTATGTAGTATGGGGTACAATTCCTCTTATCTCAGGCATGGAACCCAAGAGTACATATATTTCAGGTTTGTCTGTATGTCTATGAATGAACTTCTGTCAACAACTGGAAAATGACCTTAAGTCAAGTACTCATGTCTCTCCGCAATGACCTACGAGCTATGTGTGGCAATGACCTCAAGTCAATCACTGACTATTGGCTATCGGCTATGACCTCCTGCTGGATATGATTAACTATATATTGTCTATTACACCTCGCTAGGACTTCTGACTATGACTGCCTAGCAATGACTAGAGCTTCAGCTACCCTACCTTCAGTAATGACCTTATAGCTATGACTACTAACTACTACATTTGTAGTTATTTCTTTTGAGATACAAGATTTTAATGAAGTGCACTAGTATGTTTTTAAATAAGGTATGGTTAAGCGAGAAACAAGGTTTGCGTATAAACACCCTGCAAATGAGATAGTATTAAAAATTGAGGAGGCTGCAAAGCCTCTTGGATTCAATGTGCAAAAGTGAAATTAAAAGGTAGTACCTTTTATGCAAGGTTTGAGGTGTTTTGAATGTTAAAAGATTATGTTAATCGATCATCTTTATTCTCATGCAGGTGAGTCTAATTAAATATGGGCATGTGCTCCTCGTGCCAAGAGTGTTGGACTGCTTACCCCAACGCATTGACCATGATAGCTTGCTGTTAGCTTTACATTTGGCTGCTGAGGTTGACAACCCATCTTTTCGTCTGGGCTACAATAGCATATGAGCTTTTGCAACTATAAACCGTCTGCATTTCCAGGTGAGACTATTGTTAATACATTGTGTTAGATACAAAATTTGACTTTTCTATGAAACACTCTTTATCATTTATGCGTCTTTTGAACAGTAAAGAGATGAGTTTAAAGAAGACATTGTGTTTTCCCTGTTCGGTTCTTTCTTTCAAAAACTCTTTCTGGATTGTAGAGATAAGATTGCAATGATGATATCTACAAATTTTGAAATTTTTCATAATGAATTGAACATTATGGCAGGCCTATTACTTTGCCCTTCCTTTCCCTGTAGAAAAAGCACCTACAAAAAGAGTACCATGGCAGTCTGAGAAAGGTGGGGACTCTGCAACTATCTTGTGAAAGGTCTTGTTTTTGAAGGGGGGTAATACTTTGGAGGACCTCTACAATGTCGTTGGAAACTCCTGCATCTGTCTTTAAGATAAAAACATACCATACAATGTGCCCATTGTAGATTGTGGCAAAAGAGTCTTTATGTTTCCTCAGGTACAATGCAGTAGCATCTTACCATGGTTCCAATTTTGATTGCTTCCTCATGTAGTGTAGTAGACTGATGGTGTTGTTGAGACATTGTCTCCTCCTTTTGCAAGTTTAGGATTTCTTGGTATATTTTTGAAAATCTTGAGCTGTTTCTGTGACCAGTGCTCTGCAGAGAAACAGGATTTGGGAGAAGTGAACCAAGAGATACTAAACACTCAAGTTAATCCTGCTGTGTGGGAAATTAGTGGACACGTGGTTTTGAATACTTTGACAAGGCTTCTGAGGACTATGCATGGAAATTACTTACCGAAGTCTCTTTGTCAGAGGAAAGATTTGAAGAAGTTAAAGCTTATGTTTTGGAAGCAGCAACTACTAAAAAGGTACAAGTAGAAGATGGGGAACAAGCTGATGTTGTGGAAGATGAGGTTCCTCGTTATGATTCCTCGAGGATTAACCATAATGCCCCTGTGCATATGAATGAATGACTCGTGCTACAATGATCGAAATATTTACTTTCTATTTTCAAAACTATTATCTTAGCAGGACCTTGGTCCTTATATGCTACATATTGCATATAAAATGCTAGTTGGACAAACATATCTATATTCATATATTTTTTTCTTCTTGTATTTGTATACAAGAGCATGGAAATTTGGCTAGTTTAATGTTATTTATATAAAACTTGTTACTGGCTCTTTTATTTATCTTATGGCTTGAAATTAAACTATTTGCAATGTTGGCCATGCTGTTTATGTTAGGAGATTTATTAAATCTTTGTACTATATTTATGAAACTTTTGGTTTTGAATGTTTAGAGTAGTTAGTATTTTCTTTTTGGACGTTATAGGAGCCCTTGTATTAACTGTTTAAGTGCATATCATTTCCAGCCTGTAGAAATGATATACTTATCTTGTTAAATCCCAATGATTTTCCACAACCAGTGCTATTCTAAATTACACGATTTTAATTTATCACATTTTTCTGTTTATCTTCATTTCATATGTCTTAGGTTAGTGTTTCCATCAGTTTGCAGTAAAATGATGACTTCAGAGTGCAAGAAAAACTTGCCCCACCTTTACTTTCTGAAAAAACAACATCTACTTTATTTTTATTTTCATTTTCTGAGAGGTATGTGTATCTCGTGAATTGAAGCTGATAAAAATGCTAGTTCATCATATCAAATAATATTTCAAGGCACCACTTGGTGCATCAACAGTCTAGCATATAGTCAGTACTAAGAGGTTTTAGGAGGCCAGCTGTAGAAGCCAAATGGTAGCCAACTTTGCCAATATATAAAGCTCAACCCAAAATTTCACCTGGTAGCACTTTTGCCAATCTTATGAAGCTAAGACAAAATCCAAATAGTAGTTAGCCTAGCCAATATTAAGTAGGAATCAAATCTAGATGGTAAGCTAGAGTGGATATTCACTACTATTTCATACCACCGAATCTAAACGATAGCCTACTACAAGAGGGTCAAGAGTGTTCTTGCTCTTAACTGGGATGGAACTTGAGATGGGTATGGTGATTTGTCCACTTTGAATCTTGAAACTACATTACATGCTCATTCAGTAGACAAAAAATCAAAATGATTTGGGGACACAAGAAATTAAGAATATTTGGGTACAATAATTTGGTAGACCTTGAATTCAGCCAATAGAACAGAGCTTGTAATGTCCTCTTTCAACTAAACCACCCTGAGACACCTATTAATCTATTTTATTCCCATAGGTTCGAGCGGGTATTAAAGAAAATGGAATAACTGAGGACTAATAGCACTAGGAGAAGAAAGGTACATCAATTCAGTATTATTAGGTCATCAGTGTAGTAAGAAGGCCATCAGAGTTCATATCCTAAGGCATGCGAAGCATGCTGGCCTCATCTCTTCAGTTTTCAAGTCAACATGAAATTAGAATTGCATGCATGCAAAAGTGAAGCATAAACCCTAAACGTGACATGCAAACCCTAAAAGTACATGCTATTCTATTTAAGAAGGGTTATTCGACCAAAGAGTTTATCGATTATTATTATTACTGATTTGGAGCTTTTGAGCGGCATCACAATGTGCAACCACGATAGTTGGGGTTGAAGATGATGTCTTCAGCTAATGAGGGTTTGACAGTCAAATATCTGCCCTAGCTCCAGGGTAGGCCATTCAGGTCCACCATCATCCTTCATCTTTATTTCATTCATAAACAATGACTTGGCATCCACCGAAAGATTGTTTACAGGAACACGTGTGCATCTGGGGGGATTTAGTAGGAAAATATCAGTTCATCTTCCATACACTGGGATCATCTTCATCAACACGGTCACTCTACTACATTGGGTAATCAGCAGCTTCCAGTTTGCTCATCCAGAGCAGTTATCAGCAGTTTTGTGTGGTTGGGGGCCTGAGCAGCTCAACAGGGGAACCAATTCGCTAACCTACTTAGAGGGGTTAGAATCCCTGCATGCTTTGGTCATTCTCTCCAGCATGGGAAGATCTACATCCAGGTAAATTCTTAGCTCCATCAAGCACCCCATTCATAAAAAACGTCACCTTTAGCTGAGGAGAGGGTTTCGTGTTGTCGGGTGGTAACACCGGGAAGGAAGCAATATTACTTCACCAACTGAGCTTTACCTGCATGTCTCTTATCTCTAGAGCATCTTCAGCTTGATTATCAGTGGTAAGTGTTTACCTTCTTTCTGAAAATATTTTCCCTAGTCCAGCTATAATTTAGGGCCATTTTCCCGACACTTTGTATGCAAATTTTTATTCAGTATTATTGTAAATCCTGAGGCTACAAGCAAGCCCTAGACTAGAAAACCATAGAATATTAGTGTTTGGGATATTACAGTGGTATCAGAGCATGTTCCTCACCAGCTATGGGCTTGAACATGAGAAGTAAATGAATACTTAAGAAGACACTTTTGTAGCCTATAGGATAAATAAGAGTAGGTACACTGAGGAGCAGGAATGTGAGGATAACCAGTTAGAAGATACGAACTCAAACATGGACCCAACAAGTATACACTCTAACACAGGGAAAGGAACAGGAGAAGAGGAAGATATGTTGGAATTTCATAGCTTGGTAAGTGCATTGAATGACCTTGCCAAAGTGCAGAAGGAAGTATTGCATGCAATAAACAGATTGGCTCCGAAACCAGAACCAGGTCATAGTAGTATACCTCTTTCACCAGTAGATAGAGATACTAATAGTAGTGGGAGGCATGCATACACTAATATGCAAAACACACCCCATATATATAACAAACCTTCCTTCTTGGCAGATTCAGTAGCGAAACCTAGTGAACCATTTGGAGCGTACTTACAGGAGTACAAGCATTTGGGAGATGAGTTCCATTCAGCCATGACTTTCTCATATTTTTGCAACATGAAAAGTAGGAATAGGCCAAGAGGGTTTAATAGAGAATTCAATCAGAATTTTGATTTGCAACGCACATTGGGGAGACTAACTATCCCCAACTTTGATGGGACATCTAGTTGTTCAACCAAAATTTGGGTACAGAAGTTAGACACCTATTTCCAACTTAACCCCATGACAGAGACAGATGCAATCAAGTTGGCTACTTTACATTTAGACTGGGAAGCACATGAGTGGTGGTACCACGGACTGGTGACATTGGGTCACAACACTATCACTTCCTACAGTGACTTCACACAGAGGCTTATGGAGCACTTTGATAAGAAGGACCCATAGATTCATTTCAGGGATACTGCTCAGCTCAAGCAGACAACTAGTGTCGAGACATTCATATTTGAATTCCAGAGAGTTGTAGTTATGGTATCTAACATATCAGAGAGTCGGTTGATTATGCTATTTATGGAGGAACTATCTGAGCCACACTGCAGATGGGTGAAGGATTACATGCCAATTACTTTTCAAGATGCTATCAGTACGACTCTGGACCTACAAGATTATGTTCCAAAGAACAAGCCGCCACAAAAACCTGCCAATCTCTCGAAAAACAAGGAAAAACCTACCAATATTCTAGAAAATAGGGAAAGGATAATCCCACAGAGGGAATGGTTGAACAAGGACACACAACAAGATTTGAGAAGGAAGAACTTATGTTTCAATTGCAAAGAACCTTGGGTAACCGACCACAGATGTATGGGTAAAGGTAAGGTACACCTCATCGAGGTACTTCTAAATAACAGTGAGGAAGACGAGTCAGAGCAGAAACTGAATCGAGAACTACATAGTACATAATTGGAATAACTGCCATAGAGAGCCACTATTGCTACCCTCATAGGATTCCCCACCTTCCATTCTATTAGGATCAAGGGAAGTATCCAGGGAAATCATGCCATTGCTTTGATTGATGGTGGGGCCACCCATAACTTTATAGATGCCTCTTGGGTAGAGACGAAAAGATTTCCCACTGAGGACTTTGAGGGCTTTACCATTGTCATGGCTGGAAATCACAGGATGAAATGCACACAAAGGATACCTCAGTTACAGGTACAGCTTGGGAATTATACATTGGTGGACGAATTTTATGTAGTAGATGTGCCAGACACAAGCATTGTTTTGGGAGTACAATGGTTGTACTCAATTGGGAAATACTCAACCAATTACCAAACATTAGAGATGGAGTTCCTGGCACAAGATGGGAAAAGGGTATTCCTAAGGGGAATGCCCAATGAAGTTTCAGGGTCAGCCACAACAAAGGGGATGACCAGCATATTCAGGCATGTGGACAAGACTCACACAAGGAAATGGCCAACTCCAACACATAAGACTTCAAGGAAGGAACAATGGTATGCAAAGGGATTTCTGGGTAGACCTCTAGACAAAGGTAGGATGAGCCCTAGGGAATTTGGACAAGGAGCCAAATCTAGCATGTTCAATCCTCACAGGTACCCTAGAAGATACAAGGAGGGAATACAGAGCATGGGTGAAAAGGAACACAAATTCGAAGAAAAAGAAGAGCCACCCAACAGCGGAATAAACTGGTTGATAAAAATGGACAAGAAGAGACATGGACAAATGATTCGGTATATTGATCGGAGATTGCTTGAGGACAAGCAATTTCAAGCGGGGAGGACTGTAATGTCCTCTTTCAACTAAACCACCCTTAGACACTTGTTAACCTATTTTATTCCCATAGGTTCGAGCAGGTATTAAAGAAAAGGAAATAACTAAGGACTAATAGCACTAGGAGCATAAAGGTACATCAATTCATTATTATTAAGTCATCAGTGTAGTAAGAAGGCCATCAGAGTTCATATCCTAAAGCATGTGGAGCATGCAGGCCTCATTTCTTCAGTGTTAAAGTCATCATGAAATTAGAATTGAATGCATGCAAAAATGAAGCGTAAACCCTAAAAGTGACATGCAAACCCTAAAAGTACATGCTATTCTATTTAAGAAGGGTTATTGGACCAAAGAGTTTATCGATTATTATTATTGTTGATTTGGAGTTTATCGGCAGTTGGGGTTGAAGACGACGTCTTCAACTAACGAGGGTTCGGCAGTGAAATATCTTCCCTAGTCTCCTTTAGGGTAGGCCATTTACGTCCACCATCAACCTTCATCTTTATTTCATTCATAAACAACGACTTGGCATCCACCAAAAGATTGTTTGCAGGAACACATGTGCAGCTAGGAGGATTTAGCGGGAAAACCCCAAAGTACTTACTGAGCCTCTAAATCTCAATTTATCTTCCATATACTGGCACCATCTTCATCAACAGGGTCACTCTATTTCATTGGGTGATCAGCAGCTTCCAGTTTGCTCATCCAGAGCAGTTATCAGCAGCTTTGTGTGGTTGGGGATGTGAGCAACTCAACAGGGGAACCAATTCACTAGCCTGCGTAGAGGGGTAAGAATACCTACATGCTCCAGTCATTCTCTTTGGCATGGGAAGATCTACATCCTGGTAAATTGTCAGCTCCATCAGGCACCTCCTTTATAAAAAACGTCGCCTTTAGCCAATGAGAGGGTTTCGTGCTACTGGGTGGTAACACCTGAAAGGAAGCAATATTACTTCACCAACTCAACTTTACCTGCATGCGTCTTATCTCTGGATCATCTTCAGCTTGATTATTAGTGGTAAGTGTTTACCTTCTTTTCTAAAATCTTTACGCTAGTTCAACTATAATTTAGGGCCATTTTCCCGACACCTTGCCTACAAATTTTTATTCAGTATTATTGCAAATCTTGAGGCTACAAGCAATCCCTAGACTAGAAAACCGTATAATATCAGTGTTTGGCATATTATAGAGCTTCAATTTGTTTACAAGTCTTTAGATAAGATTATGTTGAAACATATATTGACACTAATAAAAAGAGCTTGGCAGGTTTATCCCATTGTTTTTCTATCTTTTCCATGGATTGTTTGAAAGATTTCTTGCATTTTTTCTTACATATTTCTTTGACTATTTCTTTGCTAATTTTTTTTCTATTTTTCCATTGATTTCCATACCCAAAAATATGAAAAACAATCACAATGTAAAAGGGGAGTTTAAAAAATTAGAATGGAAAATAGCATGCTTTTTTTTAAATTGTTAGCCACCCTCTTCTTCTTATCTTTCATGGCTTAAAATCTAAATTTAGAGGTCTGATTTTAGGCAATTTCCTATTCTTCAACCTTCTATTATATTATTAATTATCTATTTTCTTTTCCATTTTGCAGGTGGTATTTCGTGGTTTCAGGGAATTGTTCCTAGTTGCAGAGGATTGTGCCCAACATGTATTTCATGTATTGTGATTTGAGCACAGGTAAACTCGTTCAAAACCACCAAACCTTGGATGTTGTCGCTATTAATGTGATTTGAGTTATACTTGGTACTGTAACTATTTTGATATCACACACCAAGGAGAAAAAAGGTCTATCATTGTTGTTGTTGCTTGCGTGCCATCCATGCAAGCGTGGCAAGATGCATGCTGAGAACGTGGTAAGATGCATGGGTATGTATGTTTTTCTAAACTCTCGTTAGAGACACTTGCACTGGTAGTATCTCGAAGTAAGTATTCGTTGCTCTGAAACTAGTTCCATATCCCTTAATGGTCCAACAAACATGTGGGGACCTGAATATTGATAAACTGACAAACTTATAGAATCAAACATTATGCCTGATTGTGGCCTCCACTATCCAATTGCGGTTGTGGTGGCTAATACAATTATGCATTGCAATTATGCCAATTGATTATTGCATTAGATTAATGTTGGTCTCGTGCCAATAGGCATCCTACGATCAATGCATAGGAACCTTAGTGCATAGACCATTTTTCTCTTCGCTCAGCTATGTAGAGCTGACTTGTTTTTTTGAATAATAATAAGTATTTACAAAGAAAATGTACAATCAGCATAAAAGAATCGAAAAATTGAATACAATTAATTCATGCAACTAAAAGGTAATAAAAACATCTTTTCTCAAACCCTAAATCAATGGAAATCGACTAAAACCAATCTTGATTCAAGCTACAACAAAGGGTTAAATCAAGCATCAAATGAGAAATATAAGTATTCAAGGGACTAACACAAATCTTTGGAGTGCAAATTCTTTGCAAGACAACGTCTTAGAAATTCCAAGAACTTGTTAATATATTGGAGATGCAATCATGTTGGACATATTGCAAGATTCTGCTACATTGTAAAATGCTACATTTGTGATGTATTTGGTCACAAATCTCAAGACTATAGGAAGCCAATAAATACCTCAATTAAAGGAAGTGTCCCATATATGCCTAAGAAGGAGTCCAACAAAATATGGAGGAGAAAAGAAAATGAAGAAATACATCAGTAGGGTATTTTCACTCAAAAGAGTGTTCTTATCATACAAGAAAGTTTGGAGTCTATAAATATGTTGAACAGAAAGTTAATATTCCAAGAACAAGAACTAGAAGTGCCAGAGATTACCATTGATGAAGTTGTCCAATCTAGTCAAATCTCTAAAAGAAGATTGTTGGAAGAAGCTCCTAGAGAAATTTGTGAAAAGGATTCTACTATAAGTAAAGAACTGCCAGCAGAGATGAGTGATGAAGATTTTGGAAGATTTCAAATCTACCTTTGATTGCAAAAGTTCCTTATCAATATAAAATATAAATAGAGGAATGGAAGAAAAAGTGAGGAACAAGCCAACATTTGATTGAAATAGGTATTATGTTAAAATTATCATAAGATTGCAAATTGTATTGAGATGCTTCCATTAAAGGGCTTAAAGAAGGTGTGAAATATATGTTAGAAGATCTGTAAGAAACTTGTGGTTGAGGTCAATCAATCTGTGTGTTATCATTGACAAGAACAACTGGTTGATGAGGATTCTATTCATTTTCCTAAAAGACTGAAGAAGTGAAATGACTTGTTGTGTTTAGCACTTGTAAAAAAAATTATGGTCAAATGGATAGTAGCAAACTTCCAGCTTCATAACTCTCAAAAGGATTGGGGAAAAATGATGAAGCCTCTAGTTCTCCTTCATAGCTGGAATCCTATGCAGGTTATGTAGTGTCTAAGAATCTATTTAATGTTGTGATAATTGGTAATACTCCTAAGGAAATTTGAGGGAATAAATGCCCTTCAGGAAAGAATGATAAGAGGCATCCAAAGGCCCTTCTATCAAGAAGATGCACATGGGATACAAAGTCATTTAAACCTCCAAAGTTAGTTTAGATAATTGGGATAGTATGTTAATATTTTAGATCAAACTCATAGATATGATTTGGAAGCAAGAAGTAGAGGGTTATATTATTGTTTCTATGATAAAATTGTTAAAATCCTTTTCCCTCTGCATTCTATATTGACACACACTGGATTTTGAGATGCTAGAACTACAAGAATATGCAGGTTGGCATGCTTTTGCAGAACAGATGAGGTAGATACAATTTGGTCATTGCATTGCTTGGCAATGCAAATTTTATGGATTAGATGTTTCTAGGGTTTAGATTATGAACTATTTACTAGTCATGGATTACCTTTGGTATATTTTTTCATCAAATTTTTGTAGGTCACCTTCCCATACATTCTGGGCATACAAGAAGAAATAATACAACCATCATGATGGGACGATCTAGCTGGGATCTTTCAAGATTACATAAAGGGTGTCATGGCCCACGGTACCATTATAAACTATTCACAAACTTGTATCAAACATTCCAAAAGTTTTATCATTCATTCATTACTTCAAGCTTGTTTCAGACCATATTAATCATGGAAGAGCTTCCTGAAACAAATATGTGAAGATGAGAAATTACCACATTTGATTGGTGTCTAGATCCAACAGGTTTAAAGCATTGTTGGTTGATTTTCCTTCATAGGAAAATGAATAATGGAAGCCAGACATTGTTATAAAGAAATCCATTGCTACAAATTGACATAGTCAAGAAGTTGGTTAGAAGAATTTATTAAGTCTGTTGGAGAAATTAGCGGTTACAACCTTGGCACGTATCGAGAAAGTTGTGAATATTGGTGAATCACAAGTATGCATTATGGGACCATATTTATTGCCAAACTCTGTGGGAGAATCTGTTGTTTCTCAACCATGGGAAAAAATACTGAGGCAGCCTTTCCCAATGGGTGTTATTCTTGTGAAACAACTCTAGTGGTTATTGAACCACAGAAAGGGAAACCTTGTTTCATGTTTGGCATGAATCAGCGCATGCAAGAACTGCTGACTTTTACGTATTCTTCTTCACACGAATCAACATTCCATCTACAAATTAAGGACTATGATATGGAATTGGTTTGCCATATGATCAGTTTCTCTTGAAGGTATTGAAAGGTCTTGGACCAACAACAAATTTCATAGGGGGAGAGTGTGCATAGTAAAACATCTATCAGCTACAACCATCAACTAATGCATAGGTGGATAATATTCACAAGACACCAAATTGTTTATGACATACTCCCTTGATGGACAAAGATTGAAAAAGAGTTTGTGAAGCATTTTTGAAACATTGTTTGTGGTCTATTCTCATGCACTAAATTCACATATTATGGCAAATGTCTAGAGAAGCATCTTGCTTGTCATATCTTGGGCAGCAAGGCATATGGTAGTTCATAAAATTTGAAATGTAAGCAAGGAATATGGCAGTTCAAGATGTACCTGTTAGAATTTATGATACATCTATAGACAAATGGTATTGTCAAAACTTTCAACAAAATACTAGAACATGGCTTAACAAATATTTTTGTAATTTATTGGGATGGTTATGTTATAGGGACTCATGTATCTATACATTGTGCAAAACCATAATGAAGCACTTTATTTAAACCAATAAGTTGCGGCAAAGATGTGATTAAGCCACTAAATTATGTTGTTCCAAACCTTTGGATTTTTTTTCCATGGAAATGACATAAATATCATACCTCATAAAAGGATGAACACACAGATATAGGTGGAGAAACATTGCCTCCTTGTAGGATACTTTAGGCAATTGCAAAGATTAGACATAACGCTTCGTCAAATTCCAACTTCGTTTCCTATCACAAACAAGAAAGACAATGTAATAGTTAAATATTAAAACATCAATCTTAAATAACTAACATCAAGGAAATGTATTCCCAATCATCAACATTACAATGAAAAAACAAAAAATATAGAATATATTTTCACCTTAAATGCAGCCTCAAGTTGACATATAATGATCTTGCTACCACAAAGACTTTTCAGCCTACTTAAAAAATAGAGGAATAACAACATTAGTTAAATAACATGAATCACATCATCAACAATAGAACACGTAGACTCACGAGCCACAACTGGAAGGTGTCAGTGAAACACACAACTGCACTAACTAGATTCAGGGAGAGTGGGGACTCCACTTGTTATCTCGTCCCTTAATTATCCAATGGACATGTGGGGTCCTGAATCTTGACAAACCGATAAACTGATAGAATAAGAAATTATGCCCGATCTTGGCCTCCACTAGCCAATTGTGTCCATGGAGGCTAATGCAATTATGCATTGTAATTGTGTCAATTGATTATTGCATTAGATGAATGTTGGTCTCGTGCCAATAGATATGCTACGATCAATGCATAGGAACCTAGTGCATAAACCATTTTTCTCTTTGATTAGCTATGTAGAGCTCATTTATTTTTCAGAATAACGATAAGTATTTAGAAATAAAATATGCAATCTACATAAAAGAATCGAAAAAGTCAAGACAATTAATTCATGCAACTAAAAGGTAATAAAAACATATTTTTCCAAACCCTAAATCAATGGAAATTGACTAAAACCAATCTTGATTGAAGCTACAACAAAGGGTTAAATCAAGCATGAAATGAGACCTAGAAGCATTCAAGGGACTAACACAATATTTAACCAAAATACACACAAACTTCAAAAATCGACTAAATGCTTCAAACAAAATCAATAAACAAACCCTAAAAAATTGTCAAGATATCTGTGCTAAACACCAACATGGTTTCATGTACTTTAATGAGCTTGTTATTGCTTAGCGAAAGAGTTATCAAATTAGTTATTTATCCTTTAATGTTAAGACACTATCCATGTGAAGAGATAGCTCCTAAGCCTGGCTTTGTTAAATTTCAGCATCATTTCCTATCACATACAAGAAAGTGACAATGTAAGAGACAAATATCAAAACATCAATCTTAAAATAAGCTGCATGAAGGTAATATAGCTCAAATCATCAATGTTACAACAAAAAAGTACAATGAAGAATCTATTTTTACATAAAACACAACCTCAAATTCACATATAGTGATCACCTACAAGGGTACATGGAACACCTAGACCAAAATAAGACTCAAGAGTCCCTCATGTGTATTATATCATATACAATATTAGGTGAATTACATTTTCTAATTCACATTTTGGCCCTCGCCATCATTTTTGACATTTTGAACACGACCTTCTCCAAATGAACCATCATTATGATCATCCAAAACATTATGTTCCATATCAAGTTCATTAGATAAATTTGTTATATTGTTTTCTCCCCTTCTTTCATGATCCAATCGTCAAAGAGATAATGCTCTTTCATATGGAAAATTGACAACATCATACTTTGTTACATATAATCTTAAGCATGTATCCACATTTTTATCAAGCTTGTTCCTCAACTTTGACTTCAAGAATTACAGTGCACTAAACATTCTCTCATCCTCCATTGATCCCAAAATCATGTTTGATATAAATCCGCTAATTTGAAATATTATGACATTCTTTGTCATAGGATTTTGCTACCACTGAGTTTAGTCCATAATGTTGTAATTGCACCATATTCTAGAGGATTATCCAACTTAGAAAATTACTTCCACATTATTGTAGCAAAGCATTCATCTTGATCTATCATTTTTTCTCAATCTAAAATACCTTGAATATGTTCTCCTTGTATCTCAGCATCTCGACAAAAATGGCTTTGCAAAATCTTGCATTTCTCTATAAAGTTAACCTTTAAAGTCTCTGAACATTGAAAATTGTTCCAATATTGAGGGTATGCCATAGACATGGCCTCCAACAATTCATCCCGAGGAAATCGTTCTCTTATCTCTGATGATAGTGATTTTGCAATTTCTATCAAGTTGTGTCTCACTGAAATTACAACATTATGAAATAATTCTCTTGACACGAGGCACTCCTTGGTGGATATTCCTATCTTATCATTATAATAAAAGGGAACCATATTCCCATGCACTGCCATACACAGTATCCATTTTTCATCAAACTTAAAAAAAACATCATTTTCTATATTGATTAACTTACTCCAATTTGTAAAAGCTAGACCTATAAAAGACTCCCATAATATACAAATTATCCAATGCAAGGCATGTTAATTTTCTTTCTATTGTGTATTCAACAATATACATTGTGCGAATCTAAGCCATCTTCACAAGGTTATTCATTTCATGAAGCATTGGAAGAATTCCATCCAATGTTAATAATGTCTCTATATCAGTTAGTAGAAAGAGAAGAGTTTGAGTTTTTTCTACACTTGAGCAATGTTCATACATCACCCCTACCAAGGATTCATATTCATCGTATAGTCTTTCAATTGGTCCCTTCAGTGATATCCATCTTGTATTAACATCTTCTAATAATTTTTTTCCATTTGTAACACCATAGAAGAAAAAAACTCTAAAAATTGTTTGGGACTCCGAAAAAAGTATGCATGAACCTCACGTACAAGATATTCAACCTTTGAAACCAATGAAAAGTTGCTCACTGTTTTAAATGAAATATTCATCATGTGAGCTACACAATGAATACTAAGAATATACGGTGAAGTTGGGAGTTAGAGTCTATCACAAAGACCATTCCTTTGTCCCTGCATTATTGATGCTCCATCTGCTCCAACAGATACCAACATTTTTGCAATCATGGAATGCAGGGAAAATTTTAAGAACCCCCCCTTAATTTATATATATAATAAATAGGTGAATCCCCGTGATACATGAGAAAATGTGAAGGCTGTTTTATCAATAATATAATATGGATATATAATTTTTTGGTGAATCTCTCATGGAATCATAAAATATTGTAAAATGTGGGCAAATATATTACAAAATTACAAAATCTTGTGAAATAATCACTAATCTTTCACAAAATTATAAAACCTTGTATAATATTTAGCGTAAACCTTTCTCCCTCTTATATCTTCGAGCACTATTTGCTACAGGGCTTTCTTCATAGCCCTTAGAAGACTTCGCATAGAGCATCATGCATATCCACTTTACAATCTCAAAAATTTTACTTGATTTTTAATTTACATCTCTTCTTGGGTCTTGGTAAACAAAGCATCCCTTGTCTTGTTTTGTTGTTATACTTTTGATCCCCGTGCACTTAGTGATCCTCTCTCAATCTTTACATATGCAATTGTATACTATTCGGCATTGAAATGAGGATTAAGAATATCCAAAACAACTTTGCTTACATAAAAAAAATTAATGTTTTGTCATGTTAGTGAATTCTACATTTCACTCTAAACTTGTATGTTGTGAATTCTTATGTAGATTGTCACCACACTTCAATTTGCTAAATATACAAATGTCAACATTAATTCTACTTACTATAACTATTAAGTTTTTTTTTCAGTTCCTTTGTTGTCCTTTGAGCTTATGCTTGGATGATCATATCAAATGGCATTAAAAATCAAACATAATTCAACAATTTTTACCACAAAGATGCAGTTAGAATATCATGGTTCCTTCATATATTCCTCTGGTATTGACAAGAAAAGGTAGATAAGTAAATTGGTTGTCTATCCCAGGTATTCCCAAAGTTCTTATTAATATTTTAACCTATTAGATGCAGTTGGCTTATGAAGAGATATGCAAAATTATTCACCTAACCCTAGCCCAACTCTTGTGTAAGAACAACATCCCCTGCCACCAAAGACTTTTAAGTTTTAACAACATTTGTTTGTTGCAAATTAAAGTGTTCTTTTGCAACCAAATCACTAATTCTGAAAAGAACCCAATGGTCAAGAAAGATCTTCTAGAAGAATTCTTACTAGCTTGGTGTTGAACTTAGACAAAACTATGCCACATTGGATTGTGAGAGGAAAATTGTTTTTGATGATTGTCAACATGTGCTAATAGTGTGTTTTGCATGTGCTTGCTTGTGCAAGTCTCAAGTTGTTAACTCTAGTATTGCTTGGACACTCCTTAGCCTTGGCAGTGGGCATGATGTCTTCGAATGTCATTGATACACGGTACATTGTTGTTGTTGTTTTCCATTGCCATGGAATATTTAGGCATTGATGTAAAATGTTTAGACACAAGCACAAAATGTTTAGTTGTTGGCACAAGGTCTTTAGTGTGAGCACAACTAGAATACTTGGCACAAGGTATATTCACTAACATCAAAGATTTTGTGACAGCTAGTGCTCAATCATTTGATCCCTTTAGTTATTCATGATCCCCATTGTGGATGTTAAACATCATCTTGCACATGACAAAACTTTGATTAAATTTGCTCCAACTTGAACCATTTGGATTGCGTGGGGTATTGTCCTACTTTGACAACACTAAACAATCTAATTCAATTGTTGATTATATGCTTAGTACGTAGTGGTGAGCCAAATAATTGTAGCAATAAAGGTTGTTAAATCCCATAGGAACACATTTAAATTATCAACCAGAGGAATTGTAAACTTGTGAGGTGTTGTGCAAATTTTACGCAACCTTCAAGGGTAAAAGAGATGTAGAATTGATTATATATTACTTTCTTTTAAGAAATGGAAACTACAAGTGTTATATATGCATCTTTTCCTATGACAAGGGTTCTATGTTCTGCAACAGAAGTCATCCAAGTATAAAATTCTTTTGGCTCATTGGTTGGTGCTACAAAACACTATAACTCTTAGAAATTAAAACTATGGTGCTGAAAGTAAAATAAATCAATCAGAATTCAATGCTACCGAAAAGAAACTAATTACTAAGGAGTAAATTTAATGCTTTGGAAATAAACTAATTAATGGAGAGTAAATTCAATGTTTTGTAAATAAACCTAATCTATAGCATGCTGAACAAAACAACAAATTATCTTTCCAACCATAGGTTCATTGTATACTAGCAAAAGATAATCACAATAACATAAACATTCACTATATGTACAAAATTGAAGACAACAACAATGAAATAAAAATACAAATGCGAAGACACAAACTAAGGTACATTTAGCAACAACCTCTTCAAGTGGGTCATTTTTGAAGAGGATTGGATAAACCCTTCTTAAAGAGTTTGATTATATTTGAAAAATAACAATGTTTTAATTCATCAACAAACTTCAAAATTACAAACTCAAATCTGAAGCTCTCTAACTCTGGCTATATGAAGCTTCAAAATCTACCACTATATACCCTAGCTTAGGTTGTAGATGACTATATTTATACTAAAGATGCCTTGAATTCCTAATAATTGATGAGGAACTCTGGGATTTGTACTAATAGTCTTATCCCTAGAATCACAACTTCCTCTCTCTTCCTCTTGGTTGACTACATTGATGGTTTGGTGTGGAGTGCATGTCCATTCCCCATCTTCTCGAGCTGGAGAGATTTGGAATGTGAACTTTTGTATCCCCTCTTGTTTCCCTATTTGGCACAGGGAAAGTCAACCATGTGTGCCCTGATTTTTTGTTAGTACTTAGTTGTAATGTTATCTCCCTTATTAAACTTAGGACAAGTTTTAGTGTTAGTAACTGAATGCTGAGGAAAATAATTAAAACAACCTTTCTACACTGGTAGTGATCAAGACCATGTACATAAAAACTCATCAAAAAACATATCATTACAACCTTTCTCATCTTATTATAACCTCCAAAAACTTCATTAATATACTCTTGTGTGGTCAAATCTCTTCATTGATAAAATTTTAATCGAGTTGCATGTTCTTTAATATTTGTATTCCAAAACCCTTTACATTTTAAAAATACAAGAGGTTGAACACAATAACTAAATGTATGAGGATGTCTTGTTGAAGATCTTCATGTTTTGTACTTGTACTACTAAATTGTATATCATCTTATTCTCTCCAAAGCTCTCATTTTCTTACATTTCTTCCTAACTTAGGATATGAAGTTATCATCTTATTCTCTCCAAAGCTCTCATTTTCTTACATTCTCTTTCATTTTGTTGGTGTAAACTTTTTGCAACTGCCGTATGCATTGGTATTAACACTCTTTCTGCAAAAGATAACTTGACAGCTGGTCAAAAGTAATGATGTTGGATTCAAATGGTTCTCTCCCTCATTTTGTTGGTGGAACATTTCTATAAATGTTGTATACATTTTTACTAAAACTCTTTCTATGAAAGATATCATGACAATTGGTCAAAGTAATCATGATGGGTTTTGTTAGCACTAAAATTACCTCGATCAAAATTTTGAACCTTTAGTCAAATTTGCGTCCATTTCGCTAAACTTTTTCCAAGCCTCAAATATTTGCATCAAAGTTCGTCAAATCCCATCAGTGCCAAAGCTTAGCCTAGTAAGTCTCATTATATCTTTGTCTTTTAGAAAACAAAGTCTTGACTTTTTTTCCTAAACCCATTTGAAATGTCAAAATTTTCCCAAATTAGTCTTACCTAATCTCACTAAAATTTAAAAAAAAAATATTTTATTTTAAATTTAAAATATTTTTGAAAGATTATTAGTAGGATTTTATATTTAATAGAAAAACGAGTAGGACTCTTTTACCCAACCTAAGATCCAAAGTATAACTTAAAGTTTAATTCATGTCACGAGTTTTTGTTGGTAGAACAAAATAAAAATAAAAATGATTTTATTATTATTTTTATTTGCTTTTGCCATCATTTATTATATTTTTGAATGTTTGGTAAAAGGAAAGTTGGGTCATATTTCATTCAAGAGTCAAAGTCAAACAAAGGTTATAAGTTCACTGTTTGGTCATGTCTCCACAAGTTAAATCAAGCATGCCACTCTATGTATCAGAGCCAAGTAACAAGTCAAGTAGTATCGAGATCATCGACGAGAACATCTTGGGAGCCCACGTCCCAAACCATTGCACAACATGTCACTTGTTGTTAGAAACTGCTGTAAATATGAGCTATTAAAAACCTCGTTTGTCCATTGCATGTGGGAATTATTTATACAATGAAAAATAAAGTCCCGAGGATATGTCATTTGTGAGGTTCAATAACAGACTAAGTATTTTCATTATCAATCATTAATAAAGTGTCCATCTTGCCAAGCAAGCGTCTCGTTGTCAATATTATGTGTTAAGCATCCAAGTGTCATAGTCGAAGATCACAAAGCAAGCAACTACGTTAATGTCCCAGAGCTTGAGCATATCAACACCATCGAAACCAATATCGACTATGAGCTGATTGTTTGCAAAATTTGCAAGGAAATTGATTTATTTTCTGACAAGGTGGATCTTGATACTGATCACTGCAAACTACTGGCTAATATTGAATAGTGGAACCCTGACATTGTCCAGGGTGTCCATGGGCATTTTATCAAGAGGCTTAGAGTAATGTATTCTGGTGGAAATACTGCCTGGATCATTCCTTCTTCACAATCCATTGATACTGGGTTTGATTTAGTTGTAAAGACATATCAAATATCCAAAGAAGACCGCCCAAAGATGAACCTGCAATCATGTCATAACAAGGCCAATGTTCACCTGTTGTTAAAGGATTCTAAAGTAGAGTTTTGAAAAAGAGTTTTGGGGTCAATATTGTAGAATTTCGAAGCCTGAATTATGCATTGTGGTGGCTCGAAGGAAGAGTGCTCCATGCTGGGAAACATTGTTCAAAGGCTATGTTAAAAACTTGTATTTACGCCATATTCTCATGATTGAGAGATTTTTAGCGATCACTATCCTCAAGGTTAAACAAGTACCAAATACCATAGATAGAAAATGAAAGCCCGAGCCCATATTCAAGTTTTAAACATCGAGATCCATATCAGTGCTAAAACAAATGTCAGGGTGATTAATGTCAAAGCATTCAAGTGTCCAAGATAGAGCACATAAGTGCTAAAAGTGTTTACATTTTGAATGACTCAAGCTGAAGGAAAGTGTCAAATGAACCTGGATTAAAATAAAAGGTGTGCATAGAGTTTGTGCTATAATTGGAAAGACCAGTAATAAACTTCGAGAGGTACAAATCCATAATCATCCAAAGCATCACTGAGAAGGATTTTTTATATTTATATAAGTTTTATGCAAGCTACCGAGTTGGAATTGGATTTTATTCTTTTTCATAAGTGCTCAATATGCTTTTTACATGACTATCAATTAAATGGAAAACTCATACTGAGGCCCATGCTGGTGATTTCAAGGAAGTAGTGATAAGGGTTTAAGTATTGAAAGGAGAATCTTGAACATAAGGATATTCTTGCTGATATGTTTACACATGTATCCTATAGAAGACAAAGTGAATACTGGTCAGAGTGCAAACCTTCTTCTACAGGAAAGTTCAAAAGAGGTTGATAGAGTATCTTGCATCCAAGAATTTAGAATGATCAAAAGTCTCAAAAATCAGAAATAAAGATGGAAAAAGTCAAACTATTTTTGGCAGCCCTAGATTTCTAGGCATATAATCTGCAACAAGAGGATTAAATCCAACATTTTAGGAAGCATGAAAATATTCGATGGACAAGTAACAAAGCACATCTGGAAGCAAGGGATCAACAACCAAACCAACTCCAGATTCGAAGACCATTATTCGAGTATTCAAACAATTCCTAGTTTTCTGCAGCAAACCATTCTACCCAAATTTCCTATAAATGTGTCAAGAACTCGTCTATAAGGAAGTATATTCTATGTTTGTGAAATGTAGGGTGATTATTGTCAAAGCAATCAAGTGTCTGAGATAGAGCACATAAGTGCTGAAAGTGTTTACATTTTGAAAGACTCAAGCTGAAGGAAAATGTTGAATGAACCCGGATTAAAAGAAAAGGCTTGCATAGATTTTGTGCTATAATTGGAAAGACCATTAATAAAATTCGCCAAGTACATATCCATAAGCATCCAAAGCATCACTGAGAAGGATTTTTTATATTTATTTAAGTTTTATGCAGGGCTACCGAGTTGGAATTGGATTTTATTCTTTTTGATAAGTGCTCAATATGTTTTTTACATGACTATCAATTAAATGGAATACTCATACTGAGGCCCATGCTGGTGATTTCAAAGAAGCAATGATAAGGGTTTAAGTGTTGAAAGGAGAATCTTGAACATAAAGATATTCTTGCTGCTATGTTTACACGTGTCTCCTAAAGAAGACAAATTGAATACTGGTCACAGGACAAACCTTCTTCTATAGGAAAGTTCAAAAGAGGTTGATCCATTTTCCAGGCGATAGAGTATCTGACATCAAAGAATTTAGAGTGATCAGAAGTCTCAAAAATCATAAATAAATATGGAAAATTAATTATGATTTGAGTCATCAAGTCAAACTATTTTTGGCAGCCCCTAGCAACAAGAGGATTAAATCCAACATTTTAGGCAGCATTCAAATATTCGATGGACAAGTAACAAATCACATCTGGAAGAAAGGGATCAACAATCAAACCAACTCCAGATTCAAAGACCATTATTCAAGTATTCAAACAATTCCTAGTTTTATGCAGCAAACCAGTCTACCCAAATTTCCTACAAATGTATCAAGACCTCGTCTATTTTGAGTTCATTATTAGATATCTGTTCCACACTATTTGTAGGAGTTTGTTAAGGTAGTTTCACATATAAATTATCTTTTGTAAAGAAGAGAGAGGTGGGATCTTCCTTCGGGAAGTAGAGAGGAGGTCAATTTTTTGTTTTTATCAGTCATTATAACAACATACAAATCCTGATGTAAGAACATCAAACTGAGTTGGGATCCATGTAGAAGATGACAGAATTTGGTATGTGTTACTTGCTTCCATTCACCACTAGTAAGGGTGAAATGATTCCCTTAGATTTCAGTTCTACGTATTCAGATTTGAAGAGCAATATTGTAAATCAAACTTGCAAGTTGCAACTTCCAATGTGAAGTGGCTTCTCAGAAAAAGAAGTTGACAAAATGAGTGGTAGAAATAAATTGTTGGATCCTGCAGTATAGATAATGTTCATATATATAGTGTTTCCACCGAAAAAGGATGAAAACCCACAAAGAGTATATTGACATATGTTGAAAAGGGAAGTATATATTCTATCCAAAATAAGGTGTAGATGAAGTGACCACATAAAATGTGAAGTTAGTGCATTTTTCACTGTTTCAAACTCGCCCATGATAATGGTTAGGCACTAAGACCTGTGAGTAAAGATGGTGCAACCTATGCATTGGATGAATTATGCTTAATTTTGATTGACAATCTTAAGTCAATCCAGGATTGTCAGGGGAAGGAAGCGTTGTCGGAGATCATAAAGGAACTCTCTTGCTTGTGTTTGTCATTTTCTTGGATTGAAAAATTAATAACCATGTAGAGATTGAATCCCTAATGTTGGAAGTAGAAACACCCTTCAACCGGTATTTAATAAATTTGAAAGGGGCATTTGAGTTAGTTAATATTATATGAATGAGAAGATTCACAACACTTCTTCGGACATGGTTAGCAGTAGTAAAAGCAATTGGATAGATCTGGTTGTGCTGTCTAAGAGTTTTTTTTTTAACATGAAAGAAGGTCTAGGCTCAACTATCTAAGTGGAAAACTGATTATCCAATCAAGTTATCTCTAGCAACCTTGACCTTTCAAACTTTCAAAGTCTCTAGACTCCCCCTCCATGAATGATGAGTGAGGAAGAGGAGTGGAAGGTTAAAATCTGTAAGGAATTAGATAGGGATGAACCTTCCCCTTCCCCTTCTCACTCCATAAATACTCATTAATGAGGATAGGTTAATCCTTATCCATCAGTTTTAGCAGCTCTTCCCCCAACTCATTGTTTTAGGTGAGAGAAGAGTTCTCTGTATTGGGAACATTTCAAAGAGTGGCAGGGAGACTTTGCTACCCTGAGGCATTTTCAGTCTGTTTGAACTAAAACCAACATAGATCTATATTAAACCTAGATCTAGTAATCCCTAAGAGGGATCTAACTTATTGATGTATGATTTTTTGTTCATCTAAAAATTTTACACAAAAAAAAAAATTACACTTCAAGAAATTGGATCCCTCTTGGTGCTTAAGAGATCCAAGTTTAAGATGGATCCATGCTAGTAATATGCTACATTTACATTGCATGCCATAGAAACAAAATATATATCGTCTGTGACAAGAAATGCAATAACCAACATACAATTTTTCTACAAAGAGGAAATCAGATTGCAGAGTCGGAATAATAACTGCAATAGTAGATAAGCAACTCTATACTGCTAAAAACTCAATAAGATAGAGCAACTTCATATATAAAAGGATATCCAAGGAAAATTTCATTCTTAGAAATCGAGCTCCCCACAATCTTCAATAAGTAATGAAACCATGCGCAAAGATATAGTTACAACCATGGTCATGATTATCCCAAAGACTAGGATGTGTTTGATTGAACCCCTGAATCTAAAAATATGACAGCAAATCCAATCAATGTGAAAGTGTACAATCATTCTTCTTCAACATGTGACAGAAAATATTTAAAACAATAATGGTATTGCCTTGTAAATCAACACATTAAAATTATTTTCACATGGTAATAGTGTCTTTTCTAATTTCATGTATTAACGTTAATGCATAAACAAGCTCCCTATTTGAGAGAAGGATAAATTCCTAGAAACATTTTCAGCAACTTTTTGCATCCCCCCATTACAATAGCAACTCAAGTTGCATTCATTGCCAGAATGGGCAATGCATTTGAATTGACTGAAGATGATAAATACTAACTACACATAAATAAATTAATATCTCACTAGAACAAAGTGGTCTATTAGATCTTGATTATACATATTTTGTGATTTTATTGGCCGGTTCCAAAAGAAAAATGAAGAAACTATCTATTTCAACCTCTTAACAAAATGATGAAAGTAGAGATTGAAAAAGCCAAAAACAGCTGACATACAAATGACATTAATTATGTCTTAAGAATCCACACTGAAAACATGAAAATGGGAGAGCTTCAAGCTAATAACCATATGAAAAAGAACACAAGAAATACAAGTTGAAAAGTTCGATTGAATCATATGTGCTTGAAATCCATATTTCAAGAAGTATACTCGAAATTTTTTTTTTCTGAAAATTTGCTCCTATATTTGGCAAGTGATGGATTTCATATGTTAAATGTTAAATTTGATCCTCTATTCAATTATGTTCCAATTGGATTCCAAATTTGGAAGATTATTACTGTAGATATAGGTTGTTTGTTGTGTTCCTTCTACAGGGATAAAGGCACAAAATTTGAATTATTTCAGACAGGTTTTGTGACTGTTACTAGGTTTCCTTTGGTTCACATTCCAAGGAATGTATTTGCAGATTTAAGAATTGTTTTTATTGCATCTTTGGAGGGGTAAGTTGATGCAGACTTAAAGTATGAGTTTAAAAGCAATTTTTAGGGGTTATAACTATGAAGTGATCTAGTTGAGCAGACCTTGATTAAGATTCAGAGACCTGCTAAGAATCCTCATTGACAAGAAATACAAATAGATCCAAAACATAGGTTGATTCTGTGTGAAATAGCAGACCTTGTAGATTGAAGAATATTGTACTTGAGAAGGATTGATCAGACCTTGACAAAGACCTGAATGTGAGGAAATATTGAAAGAGTATTGAAAAAGAGAGTGTTTGAACAGGACTAGGCCTCGTTGATTAAGCAGATTTGTTGATTATCCAAAAGAAAATATGAGAAGCCGAATTTTATCATGTATGAGCACATATGAAAATAGGATCTTGTAGCTAGATGTTGGAGCAGATTGAAGTTGAGAAGTTTATTGTGATCTAAGGGAATATCAAGGACTAATTTGAAATATTGAAGTACATTACAGAGCTTGGGCAAAGCATTGAGAGCAGCATTGAATCTGATTAGAGAAGAGACCTATATGTTAGAATAAGTAGAGTATTTTGGTAGAGTTGTATGTAGGTGAAGATCTGACTTGAGGAATGATCTTAATGCATACATGGTTGCTGAATAATGAATAACTACGTATGTTTGATGAATTGTTAAATAAGTAAAAAGTGCTAAAAGGTGCATTCTACCGATTCAGCCTGCTCTGAGTATCATTGCATTTTCCAACAATTAGGGTTGACTTCATGCCCCTTTGACTATCAAAAAGGACTGTCTATGCCTAGATTTATCAAAAACATACCTAGATATGTTCTTGTTGTTGTTTTACTTGACCAAAATCAGCTTAGAAAACTTTGGTTTAGCCCAAAATAGACTAATGCTAGAGTATACCTCCTCCATAAATGTTGTATAGGGTTGCAGATTACAGTTTAGAGGTCCCAAAGTGCGTAGGAGTTCCTAGAAACCTCCCAAATATGAGAATTGGAGGTGTTTGATATTATTTGACATGGAAAAGGGCCCACCTACAAAACTCCTCAAGATTTTGAATAGCCCACCTACTAAACCCTACAAGAGTTTGAATACCACAAGCCCTGGATCTCTAAGCCTTCAAAAACCCTAAAACAAGGTACCTCTAAGCCTAATAGATACTCATGTATCAAACAGACAAGGAATAATATAATAAAAATCTTACAAAGATATATCAACCATCTGGTGTGCATCATACAGAGATTAACCTGTTTATTTTGCTGAGGGGCATGATCAAATGAATATGCTTGATTTGAGGTTTCCAGGTTTTCCAAATTCATATAATTGGAAAGAGAATAGCATATATCCTATAGATTTTCATCCAAGAATCCAAATTGAGTGTCTTAAAGCTCAACTTATTCTAGGACAATCACTTGGATTGTGATAAATATGTAAAAGAGACAAATTAAGAGCCTTGCTACTATGCAAGTGGATAATTTTCAGAAGCAATGCATATGCTCACAAATTTACATGTGGAAGATTAGGGAAACTTCTAGTCTTTATATTAACAACATATAGGACGTTCAAATTAGTTTAATCCTCAAAACTGTAGATCATGTGCTTTTTTGGATGTTATCATCATGTATGGACAATAAAAAAATAAAATATTAAGAGAAACCATTGATGACCATATTTTGAATCTGTATAACTCCTTGGAAAACAAACTATCATATTGTTGGCCAACGCAATGAATCCAAAAGAAATTATAATCCTAGTTATTAAATATTCAATATTAACAAACACGGGAGGAGTTGCAAATTAAGAAGAGTTTGTTATACTTGTGAAAGAAAATGGATTAAATTATTATGATTCCCATTGTGCAAAAGTTTAAAGGCATAAAGCAATTGAATAAATACCAGCACAATGCATACATTCATAGTCTCTGCCCAGAACCCACACAATAAGTTCCAACCAGAGGAAAAATAACTTAAAAGGAGAAACTAACCTCTGTATAAACTTAATACCAACACAACGCATACATTCATATTCTCTGCCCAGAACCCACACAATAAGTTCCAACCAGAGGAAAAATAACTTAAAAGGAGAAACTAACCTCTGCATAAACTGCAGGCCGCAAGAAATGTTGAAGAAGTGAATATTAATGATGAAACTCATTTTCCAATCAACCATTGTCACATTGCAACTGAAATTAAACTTCCTGCAAAGCCTTTTAAGCCTGAGGATCTAGGATTAGACAAATTCTAGGTGTTAGCTTTGTTGGCACATAACCTAGTTATTCTTCAGCGCATATGGGTCTTTCAACTGTGTATAATGTGATTTACCATCACTCGAAAGCCAAAAAACGACCAAAGCGGATTTAAAAATAGAAGGAGTCCAAGCCAGGATGGAAGCAAAGGATGAAAATGATTTACTGGTTTAAATGCACTCCCAAGGAATTATATAAGATGAAATCATTCTCCTCATTCCCCTTAGTAACAAATTACAGCTGAAATTGTTGAATTCCTCAAATATGGAGGTTGAAATCACTATTAAAACCTCCGTTAATGAAATCTTTCCCGATTCGACCAAGAAAACCTCTATTAATTAAAATCGTGGGCGATTAGATAAAGAAAACCCTCCATTAATGAAAATCGAGGGGAGAAATTACTGTTGGCCATCCTTCATTATTGAAAATCCAGGGGTGATTGAAGAATTCAATACAATTTTTACTGGAAACCTCAAGCCATTGAAAGATTCAACATGATTTTTATTCAAAATCCGGCTGCGAACTCACCATTTAAGGTATATTCAAGTGGGATAAATCATTTTTTTCCTTTCTAGGTCTAAATCATTTTTTTCCTTTCTAGCAAGAGTGGCAATTTTCCCTAAACTTATTCCTTCTTTAAAAAATATTGTACTAATATTTAAATTCTAAAAATTATTTTCTATATTAAAAATTCACCCATCATATTTTTTGAACCCCTTTCATTTCGCCCTTGGGCTAAATTTCGCCCCTATAATTTTCCCTGGGAAAGAGCTAAACGCACCTCGATGAACACCGAATCACCGTGTTATTCCAGTTTTCTTCCATACCGAATCATCGCGTTATTACATATATAACGAATTCACAGAATGTCATTCTATGCTCCAATTTCATAGAATCATACTCAAACACAAGATTTTGATCCTGGCTCAGAATGAACGCTAGCTATATGCTTAACACATGCAAGTTGAACCTGGCTTGCTTCCCCATCTATCCGTGTGGGGGAAAAAGGACAGCAATAGCAATAGTAGGAGTTTCCCCCCCCTTAACGTGCTCACTTAAATGATACGTAAGTGGGCATGGGACACAGCAAGCAAAGTGGCGAACAGGTGCGCGTGTATCAAGGGGAAACTAGTGACTTCTTGCCTCCCCAGGTCTCTGGATCTGGCTATGCAAGTGAAATTAGGAATGCCTAGAATGTAGAGTGATGGTGTGGTAGGTGGGATTTTGCCAGATCATAATTTGAATTCTCAGGACTTTCCCCGGGGTTGCTTCCCAAGTAGAGAATTGGGACATCTCTCTTGCATAGGTATTTTGAAAGTTGCTCCTATGCGGGCCCGGTAAGCATCATTCTAAGTATCCCTTGAAAAAGTTAGGATGATGTATCTGGATGGACGAATCGGGACCGTACGTGGCAAGGGACATGTCCAAAAACCTGGTAGGGCGACGGGTTAACCATACTAGAATGTATCTATATTGATAAAGGAATGCCGAAACATGAGGCTCCAAGCGCAGGGGGCGAGAGATGGGGAAAAACACAGAGAAAGGTCGTATCCAAAGGTTTCACTCATTAAGAGGCAAATCAGTTTGAAAGAAAAGGTTATCGGTTAAACTCAGACATTGCTCTTAACACTAAGACCAAACCTGAGCAACCCGAGAACTTGGAAAACACTTACAATACCTAGTTGGAAAAGGGCAACAACGAAGAGAACCGAACCCCCACAAGATGGAAAACGCTACTGGTATAAAGAGAATACGACCGGGAATATTCCCAACACACATAAATCTCCCTCCCCATATAGAACATAAAGAGACCTTTCCATATAGAAGAAAATCACCCATATGCATTATACATATAAGAATAGGAAGGAAGACAATCAATAGGGAAGATAGCAGTCAGGAAGAAAGAAACAGGGAGGAAAGAAGAAAAAGGGGAAAGAAAAATCGCAACGTAAAAGAAGTCTCCTGATTATGAAAAGATAGGTCGCCATGGCATATGATGCCTCCGCATCGGTCGAAAGGCCTTCCTTTGGTTGGCCTGCTCGACCGAACCATTTGGACCCGACCAAACAATTTAGAAAAGAGTACGTGAAAGCTGGTCGGGCAAACAAAAATGGCCATTCCATCCCCCTTTTATTGCGGGTGGACGTAGGTCTCATAAGGACTGAACCACCCAAGCGGGCCTAATGTAAGACAGACCGTACTATTCTAACGAATGTGTATGTCATGTCTTATGTCATATGTACTGAGATTACTTGGGAGACACGGACAAAAACTGCCCCAAAAAAGGAGATAGATAGCGGAATCCCTGAGCCTTCTTGGCTTAAGTTAACGGTTCAATTCTGGTTCTCTCTTGGGCTATTTAAGTCTATTTTGTAACAAGGTAGCCATAGGGGAATCTACGGCTGGATCGAATCCCATGAGCATAAGCTAACGTGACAGTCGATTTCTAGGATGCACACTCACACTGGCACACTGGGTCGGTTGCTACAGACTGAGACATGGCAGCTTCGAGCAAGTCAGGTGACCAACAGCCCTTGTGCAAAGATTATTCCTTCGTTGGGCGGGTTCTTTCTCCAAGCCTGGGATATTCAATATTTCTATCCCATATATCAATTATTGCAAATTGGATACAATTAATTTGATTCACAGGGTGGCTAAATCGACCTACAAGAGACTTACTGTGAAGACCTACCTACTGGTAGATCGAATCTACATGTACGTCTCTCTCTTGCTGTATATCTATTGCTATACCTCTAGATGAAGAACTTGGAAGGATGGGTGGAGGAAGGATTTAGGGGGGAATGGGTGCACCTCACACTGGGACTATCTACATCGTGCACCTCCCTGCATGGCAATACCTGACCTGCGTGAATGGCACTACCATAATTGCATGAATGACACTACCTCCTAGCCCCTCCCTGAATACTCATTGTGTATGAAGCTCAAATGTTGAATAAACATATGTAATGCTTCGTCATAGCGTCCACCAGTTGAGGTAGTGACGTGTGTTCCTAGCCAGGCATCAAGCAATCAATCCGTGTCAGTTTCATCATCCATCTCCAGTTAGCAAGAAGAGATTGACGGGTATCAAGAGAGAGAGAGAGATCAAAGTAAGGCAGGTCGAAAGGTAAAGGAGGGATAGATCAGAGATCGAGAGGGATGATACCCCGCTAATTAATCAGTTGACTGACCCTGCTCAAGGTGGGATCTCGTTTATACTTAAAAATAAAGAGGAGTTGGATCAAATCACTGAACCTGTGCTTCTGGTGCCATCATGTCTGCTGTTGTGCCGTCCCACCACAGTATGAGTGAGAACCTGAGCTACACTTCTATCAAATAAAACGAATCACCAGTATAGATGGATAACCTATAGGAAAACCCACCTTGGGATAACTTTAGGTTAAAAACTTCTTATCTTCCCTCAACTTATTTCTTGGCTAAAATAGCTTAATCCTACTGGGGTATTTATCCTAATAAAACTCCCATTTAGGAACTGGCAATACCAAGGATTGTCCCCAAAAAGGAGATAGAATACATTTATTATTAGAAACTTGCAGGTTACAGGGGTCTGCTGACAACATCAAATATCGACCCAGGAATCGATTCAAGTGTAGATTCACTCAATGCCAGTCATAACTGGACTGGACTACTCGGCTTGGATACCCTTTATATACTTGGCCACTCTACTAGGGATACTCCACTCCACTAATACACAAGTCTCCCCGGCTTATCCAATCCGCTTGGATACTATGCTGGGCGCTAATCCGCTTGCCTAGGCTACTTGGATACTTGGATTGGATACTTGGTGGCTACTTTCCTGGGCTGGTCTAAAATGGGCCAAACAGGTGCAGTGAGGGATGAGGGTATGACATCATGCTACTCCACTACCTGGACTTGTGGCTCTGCTACCTTGCCCGGCCCTTTATTTCTAGCAATGTTGGATGGAATGGGCAAGTAGCGGAGCCCACTGAAATGACTGATTGACAGGAACTTCAATGGCTGGTTGGAATAGAGCCCGGGCCCACACACATTGATTTAAAATTGCTGGTAGCTACTACTAAAAGGAAATGTCAGCCTGATAGATAAGCTAATGTATGCTGATATTGCCTGTCTTTATACCCCTAGCGATATTGTCCGAATAATATGGAGGGTAAAATAGAAAAGAGGTAATAGTTCCATCTGCACTTCCACGATCAGACATTTAAAGATCAACAAATCATAGGTCAACATGACTAATAAAGTTTCCATCATCAGTAACGTTCTCCCTCTTTGTTTAGCTCGCTTGCGTCAGGTGGTATTGCTTATTTCTTAGTCTGTCGTTTTAGATGAGTCTCCTTTACTTCAGCGAGAAATATGTTCCACGCGGAAAAAGAAGGTCGATCAAATACTTCTTAAAAAAAGACACCATTAAAATCCTCCATTTAGTGCAATGCTATCAAAGAATAATAAATGCAATCCTGTCAAAATCATTGTGTAAGCAAAAAACACAATTGAAAGACGTCGTGTGCACAAAATAAAAAATGATACCGTCAAAGATTTCGATATCAGGTTGGCAAAAAGATCAGGGCTGGGATCAAGGCCAAATGTAAGATCTCCCCCCTGTAACTGTAACTTAGGATCTTTCCTGTCTGGAAGGAAGAGAGGAACAGGGCCCACATTCCAGTTTGTCAGGATAAAAGAAAAGCCTGTGAAAAGCCAAAAAAGTATGATCAATTAGTCACCATCTCGCTAGTCATGTACAAATAAATTAGGTCAGTATCCTCAGTATTTTCAGGCTCAAATTGGCATAAGTCAAGATCAAGAGGCTAACAGCCTGCACGCGGGACGTGGCTTCCATCGTCGTCTTCGGTTTATGGATAGTTTCAAATAAATGTAATAAATGGTCGACAGTGCATGTACCTATAGAGTGAGATCAGTACTAGTTAATTACTTCTTTGGTCTCCTGTAGGTAGCGCGCAATAGATTTACGCAGGGTAGAACATCTCAGCCCAACACCTAGCAATAGAAGGATAGGTGTCTCAGCCCACCAGCTAGCGAGAGTATACCCCCATACTCTTTTGCGGGGCCCTAGTACGTTAGTTACTCTTGGTTGGATCCACGAGTACCACCCCAAATTTACTGTTAGTGAATATGCTTCCTGCTTTGATGCTTATGGGTAGGCTGCAACTTCAACCCGCCTTTTGAAGAAGCAATATGGAGGGCATGAAACACTTGTTCACAGTGGATCTGGATAGAGATAATAGGTCCCTCTTTCATACTCCATTTATTCATTTTATTCGAGTCATTTCATTCCCCCATTCCTCTTATTCTTCGTCGCCTTACCATTTTGAGAAATAGAAGTACCCATAGGAAGAAAGACAAGGGCAGGTGCAGGTGCAGATCAAGATTGAGACACTGCAGCTAGGGTAGATTCATAACCTTTAGATTCTGTTGTTGATATAGAAGTAGATCGAGGCCAAGGAGCAGGTGAACCATGAGCATGCAGAGAAAGAAACACCACCAAGGAAATGGAGTAGTTAAGAGCCATACCTAGCAGTAGCAGTTCCAGGAGGTCCAGCATCAGCAAAAGTAGTACCACTGACATCAGTAGTAGCAGCTGATCTACTAAAGGGATTGGAAAGCCTATAAAGAGGCCAGAAATAGCTTTCATCTAGCTTTAAAGAGGCCGAAAACAATGGATTTATATCGTAATAAAATTACATATATGTAACTTCCAAGGGAAGAGGGCAGGGAAGGTATAGATTGCTAGAGAGATAGAGACACTGGCCTTAATACTATGCCAGTCAATCAATAAATATAGTTGTCCTTTATAAAGGAGGGGGTTAAAGGGTTAAGAATACATATACGCACTGTTACGCAGGCTGTTCATGAAGCGGTTCCAACACTTATGTTAGACTGTTCATGAGGTTTTCCTTATACAGATGGGATGGGAGCAAGACATTTTGCACTAACGTTGCCAAGCTGTTCATGAGGCTGGAAGGGCTGCACCTAGAGAAGGGATCCCATTCAGAAACCTGTATCATAAACTATAGAATGAATAATTCACTTATGGATAGTGAACGGGTCCGGCTTGGGCGCAGGCTGCTACCCCCCGGTAAGGCTGCCCCTTATCTGTCTCATAAACCGGCTCCCCAAACTGTGAAACCTAGCTAATGGGAATAGTTTTTTCCTAAATTTGTTTAGCCATAATAGGTTCTTCTAAGTTAGTACTCTGACCCAGTGACTCAATTAAGAATTGTTCAAGTATTAATTAGTAAAACGCAGGTTTCAATTCCTGCAGAATTGCCTCTTCAGTTGTTTTATAACATTATCACCAGCAGCCTTCAGCAATATGTTAGTTAGGGGAAGGAGGCACCAGCAATTTACTAGCAGCAAAGCATATTCAATAGCAAATGACAGCATTCGAAAGCCAATTCGAGTACTAATGGCTCCAGTGGATCTATCATCCTCAACACCAGCAATTGTGTTTGCAAGCTATAATTAATTGGTGGTTCCGCATTAATTATATTATATAGAATGAGTAATTAATTGGTGGTTCCACAAGCTATGGATCTCTAAGCCTTCAAAAACCCTAAAACAAGGTACCTCTAAGCCTAATAGATACTCATGTATCAAACAGACAAGGAATAATATAATAAAAAGCTTACAAAGATATATCAACCATCTGGTGTGCATCATACAGAGATTAACCTGTTTATTTTGTTGAGGGGCATGGTCAAATGAATATGCTTGATTTGAGGTTTCCAGGTTTTCCAAATTCATATAATTGGAAAGAGAATATCATATATCCTATATATTTTCATCCAAGAATCCAAATTGAGTGTCTCAAAACTCAACTTATTCTAGGACAATCGCTTGGATTGTGATAAATATGTAAAAGAGACAAATTAAGAGCCTTGCTACTATGCAAGTGGATAATTTTCAGAAGCAATGCATATGCTCACAAATTTACATGTGGAAGATTAGGGAAACTTCTGGTCTTTATATTAACAACATATAGGACGTTCAAATTAGTTTAATCCTCAAAACTGTAGATCATGTTTTTTGGATGTTATCATCATGTATGGACAATAAATAAAAAAAATATTAAGAGAAACCATTGATGACCATATTTTGAATCTGTATAACTCCTTGGAAAACAAACTATCATATTGTTGGCCAACGCAATGAATCCAAAAGAAATTATAATCCTAGTTATTAAAGATTCAAGATTAACAAACACGAGAGGAGTTGCAAATTAAGAAGAGTTTGTTGCACTTGTGAAAGAAAATGGATTAAATTATTATGATTCCCATTGCGCAAAAGTTTAAAGGCATAAAGCAACTAAATAAATACTAGCACAATGCATACATTCATATTCTCTGCCCAAAACCCACACAATAAGTTCCAACCAGAGGAAAAATAACTTAAAAGGAGAAACTAACCTCTGTATAAACTTAATACCAGCACAACGCATACATTCATATTCTTTGCCCAAAACCCACACAATAAGTTCCAACCAGAGGAAAAATAACTTAAAAGGAGAAACTAACCTCTGCATAAACTACAGGCCGCAAGAAATGTTGAACAAGTGAAGATTAATGATGAAACTCATTTTCCAATCAACCATTGTCACTTTGCAACCGAAATTGAGCTTCCTGCAAAGCCTTTTAAGCCTGAGGATCTAGGATTAGACAAATTCTAGGTGTTAGCTTCGTTGGCACATAACCTAGTTATTCTTCAGCACATATGGGTCTTTCAACTGTGTATAATGTGATTTCCCATCACTCGAAAGCCAAAAAATGACCAAAGCGGATTTAAAAATAGAAGGAGTCCAATCCAGGATGGAAGCAAAGGATGAAAATGATTTACTGGGTTAAATGCACTCCCAAGGAATTATATAAGATGAAATCATTCTCCTCATTCCCCTTAGTAACAAATTACAGCTGAAATTGTTGAACTCCTCAAATATGGAGGTTGAAATCACTATTAAAACCTCCGTTAATGAAATCTTTCCCGATTCGACCAAGAAAACCTCTATTAATTAAAATCGTGGGCGATTAGATAAAGAAACCCCTCCATTAATGAAAATCTAGGGGAGAAATTACTGTTGGCCATCCTTCATTATTGAAAACCCAGGGGCGATTGAAGAATTCAATACAATTTTTACTGGAAACCTCAGGCCATTGAAAGATTCAACACGATTTTTATTCGAAATCCGGCTATGAACTCACCATTTAAGGTATATTCAAGTGGGCTAAATCATTTTTTTCCTTTCTAGGTCTAAATCATTTTTTTCCTTTCTAGCGCAAGTGGCAATTTTCCCTAAACTTATTCCTTCTTTAAAAAATATTGTACTAATATTTAAATTCTAAAAATTATTTTCTATATTAAAAATTCACCCATCATATTTTTTGAACCCCTTTCATTTCACCCTTGGGCTAAATTTTGCCCCTATAATTTTCCCTGGGAAAGAGCTAAACGCACCTCGATGAACACCGAATCACCGTGTTATTCGAGTTTTCTTCCATACCAAATCATCGCGTTATTACATATATAATGAATTCATAGAATGTCATTCTATGCTCCAATTTCATAGAATCATACTCAAACACAAGAGTTTGATCCTGGCTCAGAATGAACGCTAGCTATATGCTTAACACATGCAAGTTGAACCTGTCTTGCTTCCCCATCTATCCGCGTGGGGGAAAAAGGACAGCAATAGAAATAGTAGGATTTGTCCCCCCCTTAATGTGATCACTCAAATGATACGTAAGTGGGCATGGGACACAGCAAGCAAAGTGGCAAAAAGGTGCGCATGTATCAAGGGGAAACTAGTGACTTCCTGCCTCCCCAGGTCTCTGGATCTGGCTGTACAAGTGAAATTAGGAATGCCTAGAATGTAGAGTGATGGTGTGGTAGGTGGGATTTCGCCAGATCATAATTTGAATTCTCAAGACTTTCCCTGGGGCTGATTCCCAAGTAGAGAATTGGGACATCTCTCCTGCATAGGTATTTTGAAAGTTGCTCCTATGCGGGCCCGGTAAGCATCATTCTAAGTATCCCTTGAAAAAGTTAGGATGATGTATCTGGATGGACGAATCGGGACCGTACGTGGCAAGGGCCATGTCCAAAAACCTGGTAGCGTGACGGGTTAACCATACCAGAATGTATATATATTGATAAAGGAATGCCGAAACATGAGGCTCCAAGCGTAGGGGGCGAGAGACAGGGAAAAACAAAGAGAAAGGTCGTATACAAAGGTTTCACTCATTAAGTGGTAGATCAGTTTGAAAGAAAAGGTTATCGGTTAAACTCAGACGTTGCTCTTGAAACTAAGACCAAACCTGAGCGACCCGAGACCTTGGGAAACACTTACAATACCTAGTTGGAAAAGGGCAAAAACGAAGAGAACCAAACCCCCACAAGATGGAAAGCGCTACTGGTATGAAGAGAATACGACCGGGAATATTCCCAACACACATAAATCTCCCTCCCCATACAGAACATAAAGAGACCTTTCCATATAGAAGAAAATCACCCATATGAATTATACAAATAAGAATTGGAAGGAAGACAATCAATAGGGAAGATAGCAGTTAGGAAGAAAGAAATAGGGAGGAAAGAAGAAAAAGGGGAAAGAAAAACCGCAACGTAAAAGAAGTCTCCTGATTCTGAAAAGATAGGTTGCCATGGGATATGATGCCTCCGCATCGGTCAAAAGGCCTTCCTTTGGTCGGCCTGCTCGACCGAACCATTTGGAACCTACCAAACAATTCAGAAAAGAGTACGTGAAAGCTGGTCAGGCAAACAAAAATGGCCATTCCATCCCCCTTTTATTGTGGGTGGACGTAGGTCTCATAAGGACTGAACCACCCAAGCGGGCCTAATGTAAGACAGACTGTACTATTCTAACGAATGTGTATGTCATTTCTTATGTCGTATGTACTGAGATTACTTGGGAGACACGGACAAAAATTGCCCCAAAAAAGGAGATAGATAGAGGAATCGCTGAGCCTTCTTGGCTTAAGTTGTCGGTTCAATTCCGGTTCTCTCTTGGGCTATTTAAGTCTATTTTGTAACAAGGTAGCCGTCGGGGAATCTATGGTTGGATTGAATCCCATGAGCATAAGCTAACGTGACAGTCGATTTCTAGGATGCACACTCACACTGGCACACTGGGTCATTTGCTACAGACTGAGACATGGCAGCTTCGAGCAAGTTAGGTGACCAGCAGCCCTTGTGCAAAGCTTATTCCTTCGTTGGGTGGGTTCTTTCTCCAAGACTAGGATATTCAATATTTATATCCCATATATCAATTATTGCAAATTGGATACAATTAATTTGACTCATAGGGTGGCTAAATCAACCTACAAGAGACTTGCTGTGAAGACCTACCTGCTGATCGATCGAATCTACGTGTACGTCTCTCTCTTGCTGTATATCTATTGCTCTACCTCTAGATGAAGAACTTGGAAGGATGGGTGGAGGAAGGATTTAGGGGGAATGGGTGCACCTCACACTGGGACTATCTACATCATGCACCTCCCTGCGTGGCAATACCTGACCTGCGTGAATGGCACTACCAGACTTGTGTGAATGACACTACCTCCTAGCCCCTCCCTGAATACTCATTGTGTATGAAGCTCAAATGTTGAATAAACATATGTAATGCTTCGTCATAGCATCCACCAGTTGAGATAGTGACGTGTGTTCCTAGCCAGGCATCAAGCAATCAATCCGTGTCAGTTTCATCATCCATCTCCAGTTAGCAAGAAGAGATTGAAAGATATCAAGAGAGAGAGAGATATCGAAGTAAGGTAGGTCGAAAGGTCAAGGAGGGATAGATCAGAGATCGAGAGGGATGATACCCTGCTAATTACTCAGTTGACTGACCCTGCTCAAGGTGGGATCTCGTTTATACTTAAAAAGAAAGAGGAGTTGGATCAAATCACTGAACCTGTGCTTCTGGTGCTATCATGTCTACTGATGTGCCGTCCCACCACAGTATGAGTGAGAACCTGAGCTACACTTCTATCAAATAAAATGAATCACCAGTCTAGATGGATAACCTACAGGAAAACCCACCTTGGGATAACTTTAGGTTAAAAACTTCTTATCTTCCCTCAACTTATTTCTTGGCTAAAATAGCTTAATCCTATTGGGGTATTTATCCTAATAAAACTCCCGTTTAGTATTTAGCGATACCAAGGATTGTCCCCAAAAATGTGATAGAATACATTTATTATTAGAAACTTGCAGGGTACAGGGGTCTGCTGACAACATCAAATATCGACCCAGGCATCGATTCAGGTGTAGATTCACTCAATTCCAGTCATAACTAAACTGGACTACTCGGCTTGGATACCCTTTATATACTTGGCCACTCTACTAGGGCTACTCCACTCCACTAATACACAAGGCTCCCCATCTTATCCAATCTGCTTGGATACTACGATGGGCGCTAATCCGCTTGCCTAGGATACTTGGATACTTGGATTGGATACTTGGTGGCTACTTTCCTGGGCTGGTCTAAAGATGGGCCGAACAGGTGCAGTGAGGGATGAGGATATGGCATCGTGCTCCTCCACTACCTGGACTTGTGGCTCTGCTACCTTGCCCGACCCTTTATTTCTAGCAATGCTGGCTGGAATGGGCTAAGCAGCGGAGCCCACTGAAACGACTGATTGACAGGAACTTCAATGGCTGGTTGGAACAGAGCCCGAGCCCACACACATTGATTTAAAATTGCTGGTAGCTACTACTAGAAGGAAATGCCAGCCTAATAGATAAGCTAATGTATGCTGATATTGCCTGTCTTTATACCCCTAGAAATATTGTCCGAATAATATGGAGGGTAAAATAGAAAAGAGGTAATAGTTCCATCTGCACTTCCACGATCAGACATTTAAAGATCAACGGATCATAGGTCAACATGACTAATAAAGTTTCCATCATCAGTAACATTCTCCCTCTCTGTTTAGCTCGCTTGCTTCCAGTGGTATTGCTTATTTCTTAGTCTGTCGTTTTAGATGAGTCTCCTTTACTTCAGCGAGAAAGATGTTCCACGCAGAAAAAGAAGGTCGATCAAGTACTTCTTAAAAAAAGACACCATTAAAATCCTCCATTTAGTGCAATGCTATCAAAGAATAATAAATGCAATCCTGTCAAAATCATCGTGTAAGCAAAAAACACAATTGAAAGTCGTTGTGTGCACAAAATAAAAAATGATACCGTCAAAGCTTTCGATATCAGGTTGGCAAAAAGATCAGGGCTGGGATCAAGGCCAAATGCAAGATCTCCCCCCTGTAACTGTAACTTAGGATCTTTCCTGTCTGGAAGGAAGAGAGGAACAAGGCCTGCATTCCAGTTCGTCAGGATAAAAGAAAAGCCTGTGAAAGGCCAAAAAAGTATGATCAATTAGTCACCATCTCGCTAGTCATGTACAGAGAAATTAGGGCAGTATCCTCAGTATTTTCAGGGTCAAATTGGCATAAGTCGAGATCAAGAGGATAACAGCCTGCACGCGGGACATGGCTTCCATCGTCGTCTTCGGTTTATGGACAGTTTCAAATAAATGGAATAAATGGTCGACAGTGCATATACCTATAGAGTGAGATCAGCACTAGTTAATTGCTTCTTTGGTCTCCTGTAGGCAGCGTGCAATAGATTTACGCTGGGTAGAACATCTCAGCCCAACACCTAGCAATAGAAGGATAGGTGTCTCAGCCCATCGGCTAGCGAGAGTATACCCCCATACTCTTTTGCGGGGCCCTAGTACGTTAGTTACTCTTGGTTGGAGCCACGAGTACCACCCCAAATTTACTGTTAGTGAATATGCTTCCTGCTTTGATGCTTATGGGTAGGCTACAACTTCAACCCGCCTTTTGAAGAAGCAAGATGGAGGGCATGAAACACTTGTTCATAGTGGATCTGGATAGAGATAATAGGTCCCTCTTCCATACTCCCTTTATTCATTTTATTCAAGTCATTTCATTCCCCCATTCCTCTTATTCTTCGCTGCCTTACCATTTTGAGAAATAGAAGTACCTGTAGGAAGAAAGACAAGGGCAGGTGCAGGTGCAGATCAAGATTGAGACACTGCAGCTAGGGTAGATTCATAACCTTTATATTCTATTGTTGATATAGAAGTAGATCGAGGCCAAGGAGCAGGTGAACCACCAGCATGCAGAGCAAGAAACACCACCAAGGCAATGGAGTAGTTAAGATCCATACCTAGCAGTAGCAGTTCCAGGAGGTCCAGCATCAACAAAAGTAGTACCACCGGCATCAGTAGCAGCAGCTAATCCACTAAAGGGATGGGAAAGCCTATAAAGAGGCCAGAAAGATCTTTCATATAGCTTTAAATAGGTCGGAAACAATGGAATTATATCGTAATAAAATTACATATATGTAACTTCCAATTGAAGAGGGAGGGGAAGGTATAGATTGCTAGAGAGATAGAGACATTGGCCTTAATACTATGCCAATCAATAAATAAATATAGCTGTCCTTTATAAAGGAGGGTGTTAAAGGGTTAAGAATACATATATGCACCATTATGCAGGCTGTTCATGAAGCGGTTCCAACACCTATGCTAGACTGTTCATGAGGTTTTCCTTATACAGATGGGATGGGAGCAAGACATTTTGCACTAACGGTGCCAAGCTGTTCATGAGGCTGGAAGGGCTGCACCTAGAGAAGGGATCCCATTCAGAAACCTGTATCATAAACTATAGAATGAATAATGCACTTATGGATAGTGAACGGGTCTGGCTTGGGCGCAGGCTGCTACCCCCCGGTAAGGCTGCCCCTTATCTATCTCATAAACCAACTCCCCAAATCGTGAAACCTAGCTAATGGGAATAGTTTTTTCCTAAATTTGTTTAGCCATAATAGGTTCTTCTAAGTTATTACTCTGACCCAACGACTCAATTAAGAATTTTTCAAGTATTAATTAGTAAAACACAAGTTTTAATTCCTGTAGAATTGCCTCTTCAGTTGTTTTATAACATTATCACCAGCATCCTTCAGCAATATGTTAGTTAGGGGAAGGAGGCACCAGCAATTTACTAGCAGCAAAGCATATTCAATAGCAAATGACAGCATTCGAAAGCCAATTCGAGTACCAATGGCTCCAGTGGATCTATCATCCTCAACACTAGCAATTGTGTTTGCAAGCTATAATTAATTGGTGGTTCCGCATTAATTATATTATATAGAATGAGTAATGAACAATCCATATATGTATAATGCGTTGGATATTCCATTGATCGAGTGAATCCCACCATGGAGTTGGAGGCAATTGATTTTGTTAACTTGGCTAATGACCTTGAACTAGTGAATAACCCAACAGTAGTAATTTTAATTTGAATAGATTTATATCGGTGGTGTGAGGTGCTTTTATCTCCATATATGGTTAGATTCAGGGCGTTCGGTAGGTAGTTAGGATCGGTTGGCTTGCTACGATGATGGGATGGATGTGCTATGGTTGGAAAGGGTCTAGGGCCTATGCATAGCATAGGTCGGGAGCATAGTTCCTGGCATCTATTGGACGGGGTATATTTGGCTGTGATTGGGTGTGTTTAATTAGTGCTTGCTTCCGTATCATGTTTGGTAGGTGTGCACTTTCTCCTTACTTATATAGAGATGCTACTCCATAATCGTTCAAGTACTTATTATTTACCTAGCTGCAATTGATTCATAATCGTTCAAGACTATCCATGCTCCTGATTTATGAATATGCACCCCTTATTTATCTCAACACTCATGTTCGATATGTGCCCCAGGGTGTATTAGGATGTGTTCCGACCAACGATCCAGGCCCCTGATCTGTGTCTATGTGATTTCTATTTTTGCCTAGACCAATCTGTATTCCTGATAAAGATATGTATCTCAACCAATGGATGTGTTCAGATGTGTCTCTTACCATCGGTGGGTGGGCGTGGTCCTAACCAATTTGTGCTTCTTTGGTTTTGGTGATGTGTTTCATATATTAAGGCTCTTATCTTGCTTAGGGCTGCCAATTCCTTATTAAGAATTGTTCAAGTATGTTTTAAACATCCAAGTCCCATGTGCATTTTGGAACTTAAAACATAAGAAAACAGAGCTTCTATGGAAATGTATGTAGATATGTCCATCATATAGTAGTTTTTTTGGCGAATTCCAAAGCCTGCAATAAAGAAGGTATACCTTGAAATGAAATAATCGAATCAATGAAATGATTAAATTATAACTCACTCTATGTACGTTATATTTTGCAAAAAATATTTTCTCTTGTTTTCACAGGTGGTGGGTTTATATTATAATCTCAATTATTCTCTGTAGCTTATGGGTTTAGGGCTTAGGCCTACCTATAAGACAGATATTAGGCATATAATTTGGTGGGATTCTTTTCAAAAAAGCATCAGTTTGGTTGAAAAAAATAGACATTGTATGGTTCATTCACGCTAGGAAGGAAATGCCAGTCAGGGAAAGGAGGTGGGTGATGCTTGTCTGGTTAGATCTTGATTGATGGCACACACATCCAATAGAGGGGTGGTCCAATGGAAAAAAACTTCCCACATCCACCAGTAAAGAGCCAAAAGGACTAGCCATAAGGTACTAGCCATAAGTACTATCCTAAATACTTCTGGTAGTCTATAAGGTAAGTACTAGCACTTTTTACTATTAGCAGTAAATACTAGCCTTAGTAAGGTCCATACAGTCAGGACTACTAGCCTTACAGTATGGTTATCTACATCCATACGGACTTAGAGAGAAAGCGTATATAGAGGCCTTAGTAAGGTAAGTAAGATATAGCTTGAAAAGGTAAGGTCTCCATCCTTAAGGTAAGTTCCAGAAGGACAGCCCCAAGGGTTAGCTCAATTCGTAAGACGTGCGCACACTCTCTCGGTTCAGGGAGAGGTCACGGGTTTGAGCCTTGAGTCCTTTGGGGTTAGGCCTTCTGCGAGGATGGCCAGAGGTTTACCACCTCTACCATCCACTAATGTGGGGAAGTATTGTTGGGTTTCCCGTGGATCTTTCCATTTGAAAAAAAAAGTTCCAGAAGGTACTAGCCTTAGAGTAAGATTGTCTCCATCCCTTTTGAAAGAAAGAGACTTTATTTTCCTTATTAGGGGTTTTAGAGAACCATTAAATAAACCATATAAATAATTTTGCATATTTATCATCTATTTTGAAAAGTTCAATGTCTATTTACACTTATCTTGTAGAGAACTTAGTAAAAGAACAATTGCAATTTCATACTAGTCAACTTTTTTATACAACACAACTTAATTGGTCCAAAACAAAATATTAATGGCTCAATGATCAAACTTTTACTACCTAAAATGAATATTAAGCGATCTTAACCACTATATCAAACTTTGCAAAATCTAAGGCCATAAATAATTAGATTGGATACATTCATATTCATTAATGTTTTTTAAGAATTTATTTTTTCTTATTAATTTTATTTTAGCCTAAAACAATTCTTGAAACTTTCAATTAATGATAGCTCATAGCATATTTTATTGTTCTTTCTTTTAAACTCCACTTATAAAAAATTACAAGCATTCTTCAATTAAGTCACGACACTATGAAGAGAATTTCTATGAAATGTATCTAATGAGTTGTAGTTCAAGGATAACATTGCCAATACATTAGCAATATTATTTTAATGAGGCAAGATTGCAAATTTGTATTGAAAAGGGGAAACAAATTGGCATATTTTGAAATCTAAAACTAAAAAAAATTCACTTGTGCACCACAATCAATGTCCAAATAGACAAGAAATTGGCTTGATTTCCATAGACTTTAAGGTTTCAACTTGCATCATACAATTTTGGTTACTCTCTACATTCTTCCCTTCCTTGAACACCATCAACAATACCTTAATCACTAATATCAAATGGAAGCATAATTATCATAAATACAATCGCTTCAAAGAATGTTCTATAAGTAATCCCGAATAGGAAACCTATTAATAACATCTGAGATGAAAGGAAAAAAATAGCATGGGGCATGATCCCCATAACAAGTAAACTAACAATCATGATTACAATGAAATTTGCATTCACAATTTGGTGCAGCTATTTTATAGTATTTTTATTGTCATTGAAAGATTGTTCCAACAACTTCCTTTCTAGATAAACATTCACCTAAAATATAACACCAAATGTGAGAGATCCAAGACATATTGATATGGTAGCTATCCCATAACTGTAAATTAGAAGTAACTTACTTTATATTTTTAATGCACTTTATCTAGCCAAGGAAACTCTATAGAATATCAATGCCAATGTCATTTTCCAAATCTTAGAGCACCAAAGTCTTGAAGAATCCATTACAATGAAAAGAAAGTATGGGAATAACTGAAAAAATACATGAAACCCAATTAAGAATTTTTTTGTTAATATTTCAAGTGTTGATTTCTCCTTTAAATTGGGGAAAGAGTGATTCCACCTCACTCTTTATTTGCAGTTCGCTTATAATCATTGCATCATGACAATGTTTCAACTCATTCATTGTATTATAAATGGTATAAATTATAGAATGTTCAATGGCCTTTATCAATCTCTTCAAATTCTAGGCAGAGATGTTTTTGGTTCAACTTGTGGAGATATTCAACATCTATGACGAGAATTAGTAGTTATTCCTTACCTCCATGACTGCCACCTTTCCTATTGTTCATCTCTATGGTCCCAAAGTTCATCATACTTCATCTTATTATTCCTCCCATGTGAAAATTGTCATCATTATTTAACCTTACCTATGACCACCATATTTCCTTTTGCTCATCCCATACTCCTCAACTTCATCATAATTCCTTTCACTCTTCCTCCCATGGGCATAATGGACTTGGGGATCTTATAGTCATCACTAAATCTCTGTTGAACTTGGGGATTCAAATTTCTCCCGGATGTGGGTCATAGTGCACTTATGTCTGTTGAGGCATTAATGGCTCCATTAAAGGACTCTCCCTTAGCATTAACACCTAATATTCTCCCTTGCACCGATTGTAATGATGCACATCTCCTAGTACATGGCTCTTATCTCTGTCGACGGTTGGAATGATGGTCTTGACCTGTCACAGGTATGGGATGGCACATGAAACATTCACTCTCCGGGTGTATATGGCAAGCATTAGACTTCACATCTTGTTATTTCAAGTTTATTTCCTTATTTGTTCACTCCTCCATGGATTCTCAGCTTTTCACACAAAGGGTCGGGTACACTTTGGTTTGTTTGCTCTTGCTATGACACCATGTCGCGCAAGATTCAGGTGACTCCGCATAGGGGTATCGCCTACAAAGGATTCCTTGGGCGAGTTGGTCCTTTTCATCAGTTCATTTTCGGTTATGGTGTACATGTACCTCTTAGAATCCATAGGACGATGGATGACTAGGAGGTTGAATTAGTGGCCCACCACCGTTCTACGCTGCCTCTCCGCCAACGACAATCACACTACTAGCAGATGAAGAACATCTTGGCTTAACTTTTAATGGAAAGGGACAAAGCTCCCCCCTTGTCTCCCTTTATATCATCTAATAATTCATTAGAGAATAAATCATTAATGCCTTTGCCAAACTCCAAAAGGCAGGAAGTAATACAATCACCAGGTAACAAGTCGACTCCAGCCTCAGAAGATGTTGCTCGCATACAAGAAACCAAGATGATGAGCATACGAGACCGTTCTTAGGCCCACAGCTTGATGTCATTGAAGTGGGAACCCCATCTAGCGAAGGAGCCATTGCCAGATTCACCACTTGCACCCTCAGCTGATGATGAGGATGAATACAAAACTTGCATTGTGGTCGAAGAGCCTTGTAGCACACCGTAAAACCTGGGTTTTTGTGTTCGGAGTATCTTATGTTCATACCACTTGTCTAGTTTTGGTCTGGCTAGTTGGTTTATGTCTTAAACAGTTTCAGTGTTTTTGGCCAACCTTGGTTTCCCTCTTTGAGGGCAGGCTCTTTTTTCAGCTCAAGATAGTCTCTCTATTATGGTGTCACTTCTCTGGAACTCAAGACCATCTAGACATGGTTCCTTTGCATTTACTATATGTTTTTGTATATTAATATAGTTCTTGCTACTTACAAAAAAGAAAAGATGATTCAAATTTCAAAGCAAGGATTGATTATGCTCATCTTGAATTAATATATTGAAGTTTTAATATGATTTGCTAAGATAAAAGGGTGAGTATGAAGTATGAATGAAGTGAGCAATGCACCATTTAATGTTGCAGCAATGGTTCATATCCCTGCAGCATCATCTTGTGGAATTTTACTTAATGCCCATGATAGGTTATAACATTAAATACCTATACATCTTGGACCCCAAGAGGCATTTAATTATTTTCCATTAGGTGCCACCCCAAGTGCAAATTCATGACAAAACTGAAATAATTTGTCATGAGAGGTATGTTTATTAGTTCCTATAAAAAATAACATTGATTAATTTTCAAAACTAACACTGATTAATTTGAGATTTTTTGTTAAGATAGTTCAAAGTTTAAATCTTGACAAGTTACATGATAAATGATTATCACTCTCATTTTTTTAGAGATATGATCTAACTTTATAAGTTTCCTCTCATATTTTGAATGCTTGCTCTAAGCTTATTTTAAGTGTAATTATATTACTTTTATATTTTATTGCAAACATGATCAAACTTTATGAGTTTCTCAACATGTATTTCCTACATCAAGTAAAGTGACATTCCATTCAAGCTCGATAAGACCTCCCACGTTTCATCGCTTTGGAAACTCTAGATTTATGAAGTTACGAGGAAGAGAAGAATAATATTCAATTTCCTAACAATACTATTAATAAGATTATTTGAATTTTCACTTATCACACTAGGAAATAAGCTATATATAAAATTATCTAAATCCTACAGGTTGGATAGGAAATTGAAGGAACGATATTTTTAGGGAAGTCAATGCCTTTGCTTGTTCTAATGGTTACCTACATGTGCAACTAGATAGCATAGGAGAACAAGGGATTCCTCCTCAATCTAATCACCTAGTGCACCCCAGTTTCATGGATAAGGGTGTCAAGTAGAGCATTGCGATTACCTAAATGTGTATCCAGATAACAACGAAGAACTACGGCTTCCTCCTTGATCTAATCACCTAGTACACAGATGAGTGCACGAAGTTGGTGGACATTTTAGATGCAACTGGATTTTTAGAAAACTTATTATGTTTATGCCATAAATTTTTCATTTCTCAACCATTTCATAAAAAAATATGTCTCAATACCAGACACTGTGATGGAGGAGCATTAGTCCTCCAATTCTAAACCATAATGTTGGGTCCGACCTCTAGGTCTTGATATCAGCCGAAGGAGGGGCCCTTGTAATTTCCATGTACAAAGTACTTTATTTCCAAGTAAAGACATAGGGAATATGCTTAAGTTTGCTTAGGTGTCATTCAAAATGATTATGTAACTAATTCCTTATGAATTGCAATGACTTGAGAAGATAGTGAATGAGTCACGAGGTAGAGAGAGAGGTGGATTTTTGAAAATAGAAGTGGTTGCACTAGCTTAAGAATTTGTTGCCATTAATTTAGAAAGTTTTTTAGGGTTTTAGTAACTGAAAGAAAAGATTCTATAGGTATTAATGTAAGCCTACAGGAATTTGTAAAAAGGGGGAAGGATGGCCAAGCAGAGGGAGATCGGGCCATAATAGCTTAGTAGAACTCTCAGAAGTTAAGCCATGGTTTATTATGTATCTACAGTTCATTTATAGAATGGAGAGTAAATTCATCATCTCTGTGTATTATTTATGCATCTTATGAATGGCTTCAATTATGATGAATATTGATTTAATTGGTAAATCCATGTTGATTGTATAATCCTGAGTGCACACCACTTCATCTTTGAAGGGATTGCTGGTTAAGGAACGAAATGATGGGTTTATTGAGGGAAGAGAAATGGGTAGAATTTATGAGCAAGAAATTCCAGTTCTAAAGAAGAGATTGACATCCTTTTGAAATAGAATCAATTTACAAAATGATTTCATGAAGAAGTAGTTTATAAGAAGTTGTTAGCCAATGCTGGAATAGTGATTGAATCATAAAAATGAAGGGTTTTATTAATTGTAGTTCTAAAGAGAGGAAGGGCGTTTGAATTTCATACCTACTTAAAGTATTGTTAGAAGAAATAAACTCCAACAAAAATCATGATCAAAGAAAGGATGACTCAAAAAGAGAACCTGATTTGTTGCAGAGCCATAATGATGATGAAGTAACAGTTGAGAGCTTAGAAGTTAATGATTCTTTCTTGCATTGAAATCACTACAAAGGACTGGTAAGCCGACCTACAACTATTATTGTTTCATATTTCCTTGTCGAAATTTAGTTTGGTAACCAGGAAGGAATGTGTTTCCATAGAAGGGTCGATTCCTAAATCATGGCTCCTTGGATGAACATTGAAACGCGTCTGGTGAGGCATATGCGTATGAAGTATTAGGTAGTAAGTGTCCTTATATTTCTACAATGTATTAAGTAATTCTATAGCTCCATTGTATTTATGGATAAGGAAAAGGTGTTGGATTGTAGTTCTGGTGATCGATTAATGGTAAAGGTAAATAACCCTCTGAGAACATAGTATGTGCTTCTGAGCAAATAATTTATGCATTTGTGTAATCTGGAATGTAGTGGTTTAAAACATGAAACATGGAATAAATATACGATCTTGCAGATTGCTTGTGTATGGAGACAGAGTTATACCTTGGTATTACTGTCTGCAACATGTGGATGTGCCTAGCACTGGGAGAAATCAATAAATGATGTTGTCAATTCATTTTGAGAACAAAAGACAGTTGCAAATTCAAATTGAAAAGTTGGATATTTGAAGGAAATTATGGGTCCATAACCCATAGGGCATTGGAAGAATTATTTTAGATGAAATTGCAGGTGGTGCCTACACCAATTTTGGTATCAGAGTGGGAAAAGAAACAAAGAGTAAGATAGTGTTTAGTGTAAAGGAAAGAAGACAGACTGACAGTCTGTAAAGAAGATGATTCATGAGTTGAGGAGTTTTGCATGTAGGAGAAGAAGAGGCTTGTATCCTGAATAGTAAGTTTTTGATAGAGATAACTGGTTTGGGAGGAGTGATTGCATGCAAGAAGTAAGAGAGAAGATGCCTCATCAAGAAGATCATAGCCGTAGGAACATTGATGAAGGAAGCCAGTGAGGGTTTCTAGGAAAAGAAGAAGTGTGGCTAGAACCTAGTTATTTCAGCTAAGGTTGAAATACAAGAGCACAATTGTATTCTCTAGAGCAGAAGATTTGTGAGTGTAAGCCTAGAAGGAGCACAGAGGATTGATCAAGGAGGTCCTAGAAAATAGGACCAGTACTTTCCAAAAGACCAAGCACATAGGAGGTTTGGAGAGGTAGGTTGTAGTAGGGAGAACTATTACTACAGAGGTTAGTGCAACTCATAAAGAGTGAAAGAATTTCAAGAAGATGACTATTGAAAGCCATAGCAAAGGTTCGGAAGGTAGCCACAGATTGTTGAAAGAAGATGCCAAAGCCAATGCATATGGAGGCAAATGACTAATGAAGATTATGAGAGAGAGAAGGCTGAGATGGAAGTCCATATAGAAGTTATGATGGAGTTGTTACAATAGGAGAAGAAAGAGAAACTGATGAATCCTTAGTGGGAGGATGAGATACTTAAGGCAAGTGGGTATCAGGGAGAAGACTTGAAGATTGAAGCTTCAAGCGAGGCCAAGAGGTCTCAATGTTTTGAAATTGATATTTTGTGTATGTTTGCAAGTAGAATGAATGAATTAATACAATTTGCTAAGATTGTCACAAAGAATGAAGGAAAAGGAGAAAATCTTAATTCTGTTCAGGAAGATGATGGGACACCTGAGTCTCATTCAAATGCACATGCACAACTGAGTGAAAGTGTTTCTTTTCAGCATGTAACAAAGGCTGAAAGTAGAAAGAGCTTGGATTATGATGATGATAGCCAAGAACAGGATGAATCAAGGGAGGAAATCAAGTATTCAGATGTTATGCTTGGGGAAGATGAAAAGAAGGTTATTCAGGATTTTCTAAGTTTTGTAGTAGACTTGGGATAGCAGGAAGATTTGATGATTGAATCATCAAATAACACCACTGGGTCTTGTGGGTTTAAAGCTGACAAATTGACTATGTTTGCAAGTATTGTAGAAGACAATCCATCTTATGGACATGTCTTAAGTGAAGTTGAAACTCACTAGGCCAGCACTAATGATTAGGAATATGTAAAGCATGCAGACACAGTGCTTGAAGAATCTGACAAGGAGAATTTATTGCTGGAGAACCTGTTAAAGAAATCTGAGTCAAATTGTGAATTGGAACCTCAGGTAAATGAGATATGTTTCAGTAGTTTTGATGAAGAGATGAGGTTTCTTGAGGAGTGCATAGGTAGATATGCAGTTGTGAAGGATTCAATTAGTTTAGATAGAAAGTTGGGAGTGTTTCTAAGCAATGATAAAGGCAAAGATAATTTATTGCAGCAGAAGGGGTTTTAAAATCCTTATTTCATAAGGGAAACATATCTATTGGAAGAGAGACAATCATGTCTCATATGAAGGTACCTGTTATTATTAAAGGACAAGGAGAAGTTGGCTTGTATGAATGACCAAGAGAACACTAATGAATAGACATTTGGGACTGTCACACTGATGTAGGATCATAATTCCATTTTGATGAAGGGCACTGAAGCAATATCATAGAGAAATTGGACGTGTGACAAAGGAACGGATAGTGAATATTGTACATAGTTTCCAAAAGGAATTCCATGTGAGATGGTAGATTTGTGGCATGAGCTTAGTATTTTGGAGAATAAACTAGCAAGCCAGAGAATGAATATTATGAATGTACAATTGAAATTGGATGAAGGTGAGGCAAATGTGTCTCATGATAAAGAGGAATCAGTCCTAGAACTAAAGGAAGATGAACTGGTTACTAAAATCAATCAAGGAGATGAAAGGAATCTATGGAATGTTGTCAATAAAGAAGAGGAAGAGAGTTATGTTGAATTTAATGATCAACATACTGAGGAAATGTTTGAGATGAGTCAAGTAATAAGTGAATGGCTGAAAATTTTGCTGAAGGAGGTTGCAATCAACATTAGAGGAATTTTGGGGTCTAAAATGGGCCTCCTAAGAAAAATAATAAAATAATAGTTAAAAAAATAAAATAATAGTTAAAATAATAAAATAATATTGATTAATTTTGGAGGAAGAAAGAAAAAAACCACTTTTTGTGTTCGTATTTTCGACATATCTCCCTGTGTTTTTACTCAAATTTCGATTGGGAGAGCTCGTTGGATGAAAAATTTGATTCCGCATCCAACGAGTACCCACACTACATACTTTTGATGGACCTGGCTACCCCAAAAACAAGAAATACCTGAAAAATGTGATGATGACATCATCATCATGTTTTTTCAGGTATTTCTTGTTTTTGGGGTAGCTGGGTCTGTCAAAAGTATGCAGTGTGGGTACTCGTTGGATGCGGAATCAAATTCCGCATCCAATGAGCTCTCCCGATCGAAATTTGAGTAAAAACACAATGAGATATGTCAAAAATACGAACAAAAAAAGTAGTTTTCTTTAATGACAAATATGTCAATTCAACCATTATGGTTGACTTATTTTATTGAAATTCTATTGGTTCTTGAATTCCAACTCACAAAAACTTATTTTGGCACGTTTTCTTATAAGGCCCATTTCAGACCCCAAATTTCCTCTAATGTAACATGGAAATGTCTCAAGTTTTTTCTTAAACAATTGCAGGTATTATTTTTCTAAACTATGTTATGTTAACTAATATGCAGAGAAGTGTGAATGACTATGTTGTTGCAGTCAGGGAATTGAAAGATAATTTACTTTTTGAAAGTAAATTTGCAGGTAGTGAACAACAATTGGATATTGCAGAGGGAGATGCTTACAAAAGCATAAAGGAAGTATGGGTGGCAACAATGTCTGAGACAATATTTGCAGCAGCATTTGGAGTAAACTCAAGAACACAAACATAAATTGAATTAAGAAGAGTTGAAAAAAGAAACCAACAATTTAGAGAAGAATGGATAAAGTATAGTAAGATGAAGTGGAGAAGTAATGAAAATCCGATTAGTTTGCAACAAAAAACTGAATTGGAAAAGGTCATCGATGAACACAGGGAGTTAATGAAAATGCCTAAGAAAAGATACAAAGGAATGATAAAGACAGTCCACTATGGAGTTGATTGGGAAGTGAAGAATAGTGAAGGCAAAGACAGTCCACTATGGAGTTGATTGGGAAGTGAAGAATAGTGAAGGTAAAGATAGTGGAGTTCTAGAGCACAAGGTATGGAATCTTGGAAGAATGCAGCTAAATAATGATAAAGACAATGTAGCTTATGGACAACTTGCAAGAATGCAACTTAGAGGTATTAATGTAAGCCTACGAGAATTTGTGAAAAGGGAGAAGGATGGCCAAGCAGAGGGAGATCGGGACATAATAGCTTAGTAGAACTCTCAGAAGTTAAGTCATGGTTTATTATGTATGTACAGTTCAATTATAGAATGGAGAGTAAATTCATCATCTCTGTGTATTATTTATGCATCTTATGAATGGATTCAACTATGATGAATATTGATTTAATTGGTAAATCCACGTTGATTGTATAATCCTGAGTGCAGACCACTTCATCTTTGAAGGATTGCTGGTTAACGAACAAAATGATGGGTTCATTGAGGGAAGAGAAATGGGTAGAATTTATGAGCAAGAAATTCCAGTTCTAAAGAAGAGATTGCCATCCTTATGAAAGAGAATCGATTTACAAAATGATTTAGTGAAGAAGTAGTATATAATAAGTTGTCAGCTAGTGCTGGAATAGTGGTCAAATCATACAATTGAAGGGTTTAAGTGATTGCAATTCTGAAGAGAGGAAGGGAGTTTGGATTTCATACCTACGCTAAAGTATTGTTAAAAGAAATAAACTCCAGTAGAAATCATGATCAAATCAAGGATGACTTAAAAAGAGAAATTGATTTGGTGCAAGCCATAATGGTGATGAAGTAACAGTTGAGAGCTTAGAAGTCAAGGATATTTGCTTGCATTGGAATCACTACACAGGACTCGTAAGATGACTTACAACTATTATTGTTTCATATTTCCCTGCCGAAATTTAGTTTGGAAACTAGAAAGGAATGCGATGCCATAAAAGGGTCGATTCCTAAATCGTGGCTCCTTAGAGGAACATTGAAACGCATCTGGTGAGGCATAAGTGTATGAAGTATTAGGTAGTAAGTTTCCTTAGATTTCTACAATGTATTAAGTAATTATGTAGCTCCATTGTATTTCTACATAAGGAAAAGGTGATGAATTTTGGTTCTAGTGATCGATTAATGGTAAAGGTAAAGAGCCCTTTGAGAACATAGTATCTGCTTATGAGAAAATAATTTATGCATTTGTGTAATATGGAATGTAGTGGTTTAAAACATGAAACTTGGAATAAATATACGATCTTGTAGATTGCTTGTGTATGGAGACAGAGTTACACCTTGGTATTATTGTCTGCAACATGTGGATGTGCCTAGAACTGGGAGAAATCAATAAATGATGTTGTCAGTTCATTTTGAGAACAAAAGACAATTGTAAATTCAAATTGAAAAGTTGGATATTTGAAGGAAATTATGGGACCATAACCCACAGGGTATTGGAAATTTTTTTTTTTATGAAATTGCAGGTGGTTCCTGCATCACATTCACCTCTACATGCTATAAAAAATCCAATCCACATAATTACATTAAGACCTTGAAACGTTGCACTAACTCTTTCCGTACTAGTTTTGAGGTCTTTTCTTACTTAGATAATTTAAAAAATATTTAAAAGTACTAATTTTATTTTAGAAAAATAGTGTCGCACTAGCACTATTCGTTATCTACATATTTGCCAATTTTGGTATATTGATATTTTAGGCATTCAAAACCTCTACTGACATTGACATATAGGTTATTATTTACTAAAAAAATAAAATGTTAATGTCAGAAAAAATAAAAAATTGAGTTGTGAACATTTTCAATAAATCAAATTTATATATTTGGTAAGGGGATTCAATTTCTTACCTTTCATATTTTTTATTATACGCGAGATTCATTGTGTAGGTATGCCAAAACATTCATGTAAGTTGAAGGATTTCTATTTTTCAGTTATGTTGTATCTAACAGCAAAATGAGACCATCATTAGCTTACACTCACCCCTACCCTAGTATAAGGGTTTCAAGTAGCTAGAAGATGAATTGGATTATATCAAGTAATAGAAGATAAATTAGAGCATT
>LPNX010624786.1:0-52393 GCA_001517045.1 Pseudotsuga menziesii
CTAAGTTGTACTTAGTGGTTTTTTATCAAGTGATCCTGGTGAACCGGACAAGGATAACTTGTTCAGACTTCAGAAGACCTTCAGTCTTGCTTCTGGGAAAAATTGTTGTACTATATCACATGTTCATACCCCCTTGGGAGAGTTGTAATAAATGTTCTAGCATGATAATGTCTGTAAAAGACTCAATCTCTTATACTTTATTTTTCAATCCGATCAGCCCAGGGTGTTTTTTCCCTTGGTTATTATTTATTGTTGAATAAACGACTGATAATTTCTTAGTTTTTCACTCAATACCTCCAAAGTTGGGGTGGTCGGCTTGGCATTTAGGCCTATTGAGGTGATTAGAGTCTATGTTGCAATGTATAAACATGCTAGGAATTATGGTTGAGACATACGAACATGTCTAATTTTCCCTAGGTTTTTTAAATTTTTAAATTTTTAAATTTTTTCAGTGTTTTTTATTAAAATTTAATTTTTCCAAAACTTAGGCTATTTTTTAATAGTTTAATTAGAAAAATTGGTTTTGTAATAAAAGTGGGCTCGGGAGTCAAATTCAGTCATGTAGGTGCTCATTTTCAAGCTAAGAGCACCCAGTAAACCTATAGAGCCACTATTTCCTAGTCTTGAGTGATTTTCCATCACTCAGGTCAGAAAGCCCCAAAAAATCAATTATTGATTATTTTAATTAATAAATTGATGAATAATGGAGCAAATCCAAAATCCTAGATCAATGGATTCTCAACCGGTTTGATTGAAATCGGTCTCATCGGCACCAGATTGACTAGATCTAACAAATCCTTGACTAAAGGAGGTGATCTGGGTGGATCCAGAGTTGAACTTCAGCTTCCTTTATGGGGAATTGCACTCTCTCTCTCTCTCTTCCACACATGTGGGCTGTTCGAGGAGCTCTATGGTTGATGATTCACTCAACAGGTCGATGTGTCAGCTTAATAATCCCCCCCGATTGACATTCAGACTTAGTAGAAGCTCAATTCAGCTTCAGATCAGGCATTGATGGACTCTCCTTCAGCTGCAGTGGTCTATCTCCTTGGAATTTGTGCCCCCTCTGGGCTGGGGTTTCAATTTTGTGTATAAATAAAGCATGGCTGCCTCCTTTCTGAGTTAGTTAGAACTGGGATTGAGGTGTTGTTGCTATTGTACTATTTTTATTGTTTATTATTATGGAATAAAGAAGCTTTGGAGGCAATATCTATGGTGTAATGCTCTTCATGTGTGGATGGTGATTGTCAAATGCTTACGAGGTATAATCTGTATTATTTATCTTTGCTTTTGCTAGTTAATTGTTGACCTTGAAGGAGAGACCTCCCTCCTGTTAGGGTAAGAGTTTATTCTAGTTTGATTTATGCTCTTACTATTTTGTTGTTTCTAATCTATTGGAGTTGCATGTATTTTAAGTTTAATTGCATGCTTTCCAATTATCTTTTCCAACATCACCTATGTTTTAACCATATGTTTGTGCAAGGATTTCTAAGTTGCAGGTGATCTCGCTTGTAGAATAGGCTGAGATGGTTTGCATCTTCTTCATCTTCAATATCTTCTAGAGGACATAGTCCCTCGCTGTTCCAACAAAGCAGAATCCAAAGCCCAACATTCCCAGTCTTCCATCACTCTTTCTCTCTCTTTCTCCTTCAAAAAATCAATTTTCTTACCTAGTTAGTGTGTTCGAAAGCTTTTTTATAATTTAGATCTATCATATTAAAGTAAAAATTACATAGATATACTATTTCAAAGCTCATATTCTAGATCTCATTTCTGAAAAGTATCATTAAGCATTCTAGATCTAGCTTAGGGAAATTGTCCGTTTTGCATGGCAAGTTAAAGAGAATCTGTAGGTTGCATGCTCTAGATTTCCTTTTCTGTTTTAAAAAGATTGAATGCAGCAATCAGTGCATATGTCATTGGCTGCACAAACAACAAGCCAAGATCCCAAGGAAAGCTTGCTTTCCTTGGTTCCTTTTTCACCGGTTTAGCTAGTTTTAGCTTAGTTTTTTTTTAGTTAAGGTAGGCTGACCCAAAGGTACTATTAAAGTTCTTTTGGGAATATTTCATTCTAACATTCTTGCTGTTTTTTAGCAGGTTTAACAGAAAAGAAGAGAAGTTGATGTTCGAAAGTGGCCTCGGGAGCGTTCAAATCCCCCCCGGGGTCTCCCCTTTGACTAAAATCTTAAAATTTTGGAGAAGTTGTAAGATCTTGGTTTCATCCCGTAGAAGGACCAAGAGGATTCTGATATTTCAGTTTGTTGATATTGTAACCAATAATAATAATAGGAAATATTTTTTGTAGGCTCTTTCGAGCCCGCTTCCCATCCCCCTAGAGGGGATCCGCGTCCGTTTCACTTTTTTGCATTTTCCCTTTTTTCTATTCTAGTTTAGTATTGACATGCAGGATTGTATACTTTGATAATATTTTGCATTATTCCATATATTCAATTCAAAAGTAATCATACTACTTACCCCACGACTTCCCGATTGATCCGCAAGGGGAAAGAGATGTGTGGTAGGACTAATTAGAAAACCAATGTTGTGTATCTCTAATTCATTTTTTCATTTATTGTTTTGATAATAATAATAAAATCAACCCCTCCTTGATTCCCCGATTGAGGTCCACTTGGACCAAAAGAGGTTCCTAGAAGGTTTTCTTTTTAATAATAACACCTCTTCTAAAATTTAATAAAAATAATAAAGACTCCAGTGTGTATGCTTTGTACTTGGTTGCGGTTCGTCTGATCAGTCAAGCTACATCAAAAGCACTTGAGTGACTAGATTAATTAGTCCTCACCTCCCAAATTGACAAACCATCAGGCGAAAATCCAACACCTCGAACAAATTGTAAGCGAACAAATTGTAAGCATCGATCTCTGTCACACCCTGATGGGTGTGTTATGAATAATAGTCTCCGAGACTCCGTTCCAGCTCACAAACTCCTTGCGGGTAGCCGTGAAAGTTCACTTTTGGACATAATCCAAGTACCCCTCGGGTGTATCTGGAGTCCCCTTTTCGCCTAATTTAATTCATTCACATTCCACATTAACTTAAAATCTACCAAGAGACATTTGCAAAACATTCCTTCAAGCACATGCAAGCACATTATTTTCTCTGTTGACTCCATTTAAGGCACTAGTGATTTACTTTGATCATTTCTTTCAATTATATACATTTTGAGTGTCATTACTGTGCTTATATGCTTTAAATCTTGCATCTTGTTGTCTTTTGTTTTCACTGGTTAACTTCAAAACTCCTAAACAACTTAATCATTATAACACCATCACACTAAGTAATTAGCCTTAGTAATTTAATAAGGTCTACCCCCTTGGCTTCGTTAGGAGTTGAGCCTAAACGGAGGAATCAAGAACAAGGTGACATCCTTGACTCGAGACTTGCCCCCAATGACTCACCAAGTGGCTTGAATATTTATGCCACATAACCGAGGTGTGTGAAAGGCGGCAACACTTTTTGACGTCATTGCCAGGGATAAATCTTTTTATTCCCGAGTACCACTTTTGTTTTCTTTTTTTTTTTGTTTTTGTTTGTTTGTTTGATGAATGCTTAGAGTAGATCTTTAATTTTCATTTGGCGACTCCACTAACTTTTTTCAGTTTTATTTTTTACAAAGAAAACCAAAAAATATTCTTGTGATAATTCTTAAATGTATATTTTTAGTCTCACATGGCGACTCCATTGAAGGGATAAAACCCCATTATCTCATAAACTTATGAAGTTTTGTTGTGTGTACATGAGCCCATGCTACATGTTAAAACCTTTAAATGTCGTCACTTGACAGCTCCACCTTTTCAGTACAAGGTTTAATGGTTATATCAAATGCATACTATTAATTTTTTATATGGATGAATTAAAGGAGAAATATGGTGCCCAGATAACCGGAATTTTTCAGCCTATCGATTTCTCAAACATCCTGGGTTTTCCTAGCTGTTGTAATGGTGTGGGGGATGCATATAAATGGCTTCTAGTATTTCATGGAAATTATGGTGATTCAGCCATCTGGCATGTCAAATCTTTCCTTCAGTTGATGGTTGAATCCAATGTTCTTCATGAAGACAATATGATGGAAATGTTTGCTAGTACTTTTTTGGGGTGAGGTCTGTTGTTGGTTCTATCAGGGCCTTCCTAATAAATGTATAAATTCTTTTCCAAGCTTCCTTTGGATGTTTTTAGAGCAGTGGCATGATGATAGGGGTAGTATGAATGGTTTGAAAAAGTTCCTTGAAAACAGCTATACCTTCTACCTATCTGGGATAGAGTATCACATGGGGAGTGTAGGGGACTGAATGATGGATCTGAATACCACTTTGGGAACATATATGCAATAAATCATTACTGACATACTCCCCTCCATTATCAGATCTCAATATCTTGATCTTTTGGCTAGATGCATTCTCAATCAAGGCCTTCAATTCAATGAATTTTTCCAAGACTTCCGACTTCTTTTTGATAAAAAGACCCATGTGTATCTAGAAAAGTCATCAATGAAAGTCAGAACGTACCTTGATCCATTCATGGATGTGATAGGCATGGTACCGATGATATCAAAATGTATCAGTCCCAATATGCATGATTCTCGGCTTGCCTTCCCCCGATCGAACTTATGCTCAGGGTGCTTTCCAACAACACAGCCCTTGCAAATTCCAGTGGTAGCTTTGATGACCAGGAGGCCTTCAACCATAGAATTATTCTGTAATTGATGCAAGTATTTGAAGTTCATATTTCCAAACCTCTCATGCCACATTCTACTAACTTCATTTCCATGAATCAGCAATGCGGTGGGCTTTGCATCCGCCACAAAATGGGATAACTCGTAGGCTTTTGCGTGATGGTTTGCAAGGCCTTTTGCTACAAGTTTTTCGAATGCAAGTTCTATGATCTCTACATCATCTAGGCTAAAGGAGACTCTCTTGGGAACTCCCGTATGTGTCATTTGATAAACACTTAGGAGGTTTGATGCAAGAGATGGTACATACAGAACATTGGAAAAATAACCATGCTCAAGATCTACAGTACCTTGTCCTTCGGATATGATTGTGGAGTCATCTCCCATGTGGATGAGTATGGATTTGTCAGTCTCCAAAGATGAGAAGGAGTCTCTTTCATCCATCACGTGGTTTGAAGCTCCAGAGTCTATCAAGAGTGCTTTGGACTTCGAAGTGCTTTCCATGAGGGCATGACCTCTTTCATGTTGTGGTTCCCGATCTTGCTGATCTCTCCTCCGAAATATTTCCGGAACATTGATGTGATTTCTCCCAAGGAGAGAGGTAGCTTCATCAAGTTTCTTATTCATGCAGTCATGTTCAGGGTCGAAGCCCTTCCCATAGTATGAACACTTAACTTTTTCCTTTCCATGATGCCCTTTTCCTTTGTTCTTCTTTGAGCCGGAAGACTCTTCATGTTGTTGGTTTTCAACTTTAGGATTAGGATCTTTGAATTTGGTTTTTGGGTTGTTCTGCTACTTTCCTTTACCCTTCAGATATTTGGGCCCCGAGACATGGAGGGCTTGATCACGGGAGTATTTGATGATCCCCATTTGGACAAGCTTATCATGTTCACTTGTTAGGGACTCAATGAAGGCATTGAGTGAAGGCATCTTCCATCCAGGTATTGTGAGATTCCCCGAACAGAATGTAGAGACAAACACTGAATAATCAGCTCCAATTTTGGAGAATATGGTGAGGATGAGCTGATCATACTCCTTCTCCACCTTACATTGCCTCAACAGTAAGACAATATGCTTGAACTTTGTGAAAAAATCATTTAAGGTCTCGAAATTGGAAGGCTAGAGAGACATCAACTCATTCTCAAGCTGGTATACTCTCAAATCATCCTATTTTCCATACAGGGTTTCCAATTTGTCCCATATTTCCTTTGGAGTCTTCAATAGCAATAGATGGAAAAGAAGATCCCGGGAAACAGAGAGGCACAAGAATCCGAATGCTTCATCTTTCTTGTTCAAGAATCTATCTTTGTCTGTCATAGAAGCAGGCTCTTCTTCAGTGTCCATAGTGACCCTATAGAGTCTTCTGGCACGTAGCTAGATCTCCATGTCTCCTTTTCATGAATGGAAATTGAATAGAGTTAAGAGTTCTATGGAAGAAGCCATTTGAAACTGCTGGAGCGAATGCTTTCACCTGTTAAAACCTGCAAATCATAACAAAAGGGGCACCGTAAGGTCAGAAAGCCTGCACATTTTAGGATTTCATCACACCCAGCATAATTGATCAAGCAAGCTTGATCAACAATTTCCTTACTTGGGGTATTAAGTGGTAAGCCTTGGCTTCTGGTGCAGTGCTAAAATTTTGAGCTTTTGCTCAATTTTTCATGCAAGATCTATCAAAAACCTTGTTTTTGAGAGATCTGAGCTTCATCCTGCCGTGAGCTCTAATACCATATTAATTTGTCACAGTGGTCTAGGAACTGAAAACACAATCTCACAAAGAATACAGACAAATATGCATAAAATTGGCAAAATGGTGCTGCAATGGAAGTAGAAGCTCTATATAATCAATAAAGAATGAATAATAAATACAATGATCATGCAAGGTGCATGAATACCAAGACAATTCGAATTCCTAAGGAGGTCATTCGAATTGAATGAATGGGTGTAGCTTAACTGACTGTAAGCCACAGTAAACACACAAGTTAACCAACTGATCAAGTGTTGATTGACTCAACTGAGTCCTAACTGAAGTCAAAGTGCAATGAATGACTGAGTCTAACTGAAAGTAGCTTAGACACATGACACTGCATGCCAACCAACAAGTGGTAGTGCATCAATAACTCCAATGAACCCTAATGAGGTTAACTGAAGTCAAATTGGCCATCAGAGGTGGTTGGAGGCGCCCCTGTCGACTCCAGTTCATTAAATATTAATTAAATAATCAATATAATGAAAGGAGGCACCTTCACCACTTAGATTTAACTGATTGTAACCATCAATTATCAATTAAGTGCATTTATGACACTTATATCACCCCCTGAGTGCTCCAGTTAGCCTCCCCGAATGAAGGAGAAGGCTTAGTTGGCCTCCTTGACTGAAGGTAGGCGTGGGTGTGCTCATGATGATGTCATACAGTGCTCCTTCGATGTCAATTAAGTCAATAAAACTTAGGATAGTGTTTTAACTAGGACAAATTGACCAAATTAAGTGTTCATGGTGGGTAAATGTCTCCAAGAAAGACCATAAAGGAAGTGACTATATAGCAGAGTACTGTACATCAGTGATCCATACAGTAGGCATGGTTTTCAAGACAAGTCATATTGTACTATTCTATACAGCAGCACAAGAATTGAGGCAAGTTGGCACAATTGTCGAGGTTAAGAAGGACAACATTTAATGTTGTTGCAGACTGTACTGTGGCATAGTTTTTTAGGAAGAAAGAAACAGTAAGTATAGTCACATATGTGGCTTGTACATACACAAAATTCTAGGTGGTGTTTCAGCAATCCGTGTAGCTCTTTCTCAAAGTGATTTTCCCACATATTTCGAGGAAGAAACAAGGAGATAAGTACAATTGTTTTGAATTTGTAATTTTTTCTGGAAATAATTAAATCTCTCTCTGAAAATAGGTTTTCCCTTTGGGGTTTTTCCTGGATCTTTTTGGTCAAAATTCTAAGTCTAAATTTCATGTGTGTTGGCTGTTATAATTTTCTGAGTTTGAAAAAATTGGTTTCCATTTAAATTTTTGAGTTGTTTATGTTGAAAGAATTCCATGTATTTCAAGCAAAAGTGGAAAATTTTAAATATAATGAGTTTATGCATGTTGGGTTTTGGGCATTAAACTACATGCAATGAAACTAAACTTGAAACCGGGTTGGGGTTCAAAATTTTCAACCACATCCCATTTCCATTTTGAAATTAGCAATGGTTGTAGCAATCTTGTTGGGACACATTAAACAACTTGAAGAGAACCCTTAAGTGTTATTTTTTTTATAGGCTGCATTTATTGACTATTTTCACTCTGAATCAAAAAATGTGTCACCAATATCACCTTTTTTTCATTAGCTAAAATTACAACGTTTTTGAAACCCCGACTTGTGCCATTACAATCAAAACCATAAACTGACCTCTGAATTGAAAATTGGTCCTCCTAAAATCATCCTCATTTTTATTTAGGGTTAAATTTATATATTTTTTGAAACCCTCACCTTAACAATTGACATCATTATAACGAAAATTCCAAAATCAACCCTTGAATCAAAAGGGGTGTTACCATGGCACCCCCATTTTTCTTTCTAAGGATGAAATTCTAACTTGTTTGAAACTATGGTCTTAACAACTGGCATAGTTGCAATGAAAATGACAAAATCAACCCCTAAATCAAAAATAGGTGTTTACCATGGCACCTCCATTTTTCTTTCTGAGGCTAAATTTACAACTTGTTTGAAATCATGGCCTTAACCATTAGCATCGTTGCGATGAAAATGTTAAAATAAACACATGCAAAAAAATGGGTGCTGCCAGTGCCACCCCTTTCTTCTGTCAAGTCACAATTGCATGCATTCCGTAACCATGACCTAAAAGATATATTCTATTTTTTTATAAAAAAATACTTTAAAAACAATAATAAAAAAACAAATTTAACCCCAATTTTTTTTAGAAAAATAAATTTAAAAATATTAAAAAATAAAATCCAAAAACATTAAAAGTAAAACTACACACACACACACACACACACACACACACACACACACACACACATAATAATAATAATAAAATAAAAAATAAAAAATAAAAAATAAAAATTTGAAAACTTATAATTTTTTTAAAATTAAACATCCCTTACCCCTCTAAATTAAAAAAAAATAAAAATTTTCAACTTAAACACCCCCTAAAAAACTAAAAACTTAATAAAAATAATTTAAACACCCCCTTTATATGTTAAGGGGGCGCAGAAGGGGACAAAAGGTGGGGGGCGATTTCATAATTGAGCTCCCTTTTTCAAGGGGGTGGGGAAGGGGGCAAAAGGGGAGCTCGATTTCATGATTGATCCCCCCTTTTGTATCTTTCCCCACCTAGAATCAATCCCCCCACCTTTTTTTTGTCCCCTTTCCCACCTAGTTAACATGTAAAAAGGGTGTTTAATTTTTATTTAATTGTCTAAGTGTTGATGAGAATTAATTATCAGCTCGAGATATATTGAGTAGTATGGTAGACCTCTTGTGAAATAGAATTTGTATGCAAAGGGAAACATGACTAAAATTTCAAAAACCATGCCAATAACATTTCTAGGACTCTTAGTGTCATAAAAATGTATTCCTAGGAGCTAACTATTCCCCTAAGGAATTTGAAATATATATTTCTCTATTTAAGGAATATCGAGACATATTTATTTGGTCATATCAGGAAATGTCGATAATCGATCTAAAACATATATTATCAAGCAACCGACATGAGATTAAAACATATCCTAATGTGAAACTTATTCGACAAAATATATGTTCGATCAATCCTTCGAAGGATCTCACCATCAAAGAAGAGGTGGATAAAATTATCCATGCATGATTCATCTACCCAATGCCCTTAATTGCAATGATATCCAGTTTGGTACATGTCCATAAAAACAAGGAAAAAATAGAGTTTGAACTGACTTTAGGGATTTGAACAAACCATGTCCAAAAGAAAATTATCCTAACCCCCTTCATTGATCAAATTAATGATGAGTGTTTGGGGAATGATATCTTCTCATTGATGGATGGATTCTCTAGTTATAATCAAATTCAAATCTGTCTTGAAGATCAACAAAAGGCATATCTCATATGCCCTTGGGGAACTTTTGCATGCATGAAAATGTATTTTGGTCTCAAATGTGTTGGAGCTACTTTTCAGCGGGTCATGTCATATTCCTTTCATGGAAAACAAAATGAATTTTTTACTGTATCTTTGTAACTTGACTACTTGATCTGCAAGAAGAGATAAACATACTAAACATCTCAAGGCAGTTTTCAAACAATGTGTAATTTTAACCCTGAATAAAAACAAGGGCGATTTTGGGAGGACTACTTTTCAATCTAGGGGTTGATTTATGGTTTTGATTTCAACGGCACCGATCATGGTTTCAAAAAAGTTGAAATTTTCGCCATGGAAGAAAAAAGAGGTGCTACCAATGGCACTACTTTTTTGTTCAAGGTTTGGTTTATAGTTTTTATTTCAATGGCACCAGTCGGGGTTCGAAACAACATTGTAATTTCAGCCTTGAAAAAAAAGGTGTTTTCGATAGCACCATTTTTCTATTAAGGGGTTGTTTTTGGTGTTTTTGAGGCAAAAATATGATTTTTTATGGCTTGAGGTGTTGAATAGTTGGGAACATTAGGACACATTATCACAAATTTCCTGGAGTTATACATGATTTTCCAAAAGGATGGGAACTTTTACACTCTCGAAGGTCTCAAAGCAAGTTCTCCATAAATAGTTAGCACCCACCATATAGAAAGTCTAAATGAAAAGGTTCACTTGAAAATTATTGCATGTTCCATAATATTTAAGACTTTGTGGGTACTTATTAGGCAATTCATCCAAACTTGTAGTTAGTTTTGGACAAACACCAATAGGTATTTGAACTTCCCCGAATCCTCCACCCTCACATGGTGAGCATGATCATGGTATCCCAGTACTCCTAGGAATCCTACCACCCAATGTGCACCCATATTCCCATTTATTTTCCCAAAAGAATTAAATCCAAAAGATAGTCCAAAATTTGTTGGCAACTAGTGTCATATGTCCCAGTGCCAACGCATATTCCTCTTCAATCATCATGGTTCATAAAAATAAAGGAACTTGGTGCATGTGTCTAACTTTCAATCTTTTGACAACTTAATAATTAAAGATAAATTTCCAACTCTGGTCATTGATGATCTCTTAGATGAGCTACATGGAAGCCATATCTTCATTAAACTTGATCTTCGCTCGGGTTATTACCAAATTCACATGAAGGTAGTAGATATTCAACAAAAATGCTTCTCACACTCACAAAGGTCATTATGAGTTTTAGTGAAGTTTTTTTGTCTTTGTAATGTGCCTTCCAAATTTTAGAGCCTCGTGAACTAAAACATTTGACCCCTTCACCTTTTTTCCTTGGTCTTTTTTTATGACATCTTGGTCTACAAAAAACATGGGTAGCACATGTGCCACATGTGGATCAAGCCTTAAAACTCCTCTATGATTATGAATTGTTCCTTAAACATTCTAAATGTGATTTGGTGTCTACGTTAAAGTGAAGTATTTTGGACACATTGTGAGTGGGGAGGGTGTGCATACTGATCATTGGAAAATTAAGGAGATAAAACAATAGACTCACCTAAAACCTTCAAATTTTTGTATGTGTTTCTTATCCTTACAAGTTGCTATAGGTAGTTTGTGCAGGAGTATAGTAAAATTGTATCTCCCCTCACCACCTTGCTAAACAATAATGGCCTCGGTTGGAATGACGAGGCTAAACAAGCTTTTTAGGCTTTAAAATGTGTTATGTGTACTATCCAATACTAGTCATGCATGACTTCACTAATAATTTTGTATCAAAATGTGACACATCTAGCAAGGGAATGGGGGTGATGTTAATGAGATAGGGACACTAATTGGACTTCACTAGTAAGAAACTATATGAAGTAAACTTGGAAAATTATAGCTATGAAATGGAAACATCGGTTATTCTTCATGCAATTTATAAGTGACATCCTTAGTTTATGGAGCATCATGTATAGATTAAAACAAACTATTGAAGCATACAATATTTCTTGGAGTAGAGATTGTCCTCCCTAGAGCTATAAAAGTGGTCACTAAAATGTTGGGTTGTGACTATGGGATTATCTACAAGAAGGACATGGTGATTGTGGTAGATAATTCTCTATGTAGGACGTATAAAGAGGAAGGTTCCATTTTTTCCTTATAGTTCCTGATGCCACATTGGTTGTAGAAGGTATGTCAATAATGGTCAATGGATGCCTAGATTATGCACGTGATCCACCAACTACAATTTGACCCACAAGAGTATTTGGGGTACTCCACTCTAAAGGATGCATTTTTTTAGTTGGGATTCAACATTTAAGTCTAGAGTGTTATATAAATTACACTCTTCTCACACGATGAGTCATTCTTGGTTTTAGAAAACATATGAACATATTACGAATTCATTCTTTTGGGAAGGCATGAAGAATCACATTCACAACTTTCTATCCAATGTGTCAATTGCCAATGGAATAATGAGGAAATAGTAAAGCTTATAGGAATCTTAAAACCTTTACCTATTTCGATCATCATGTGGACTAATGTTTCTATGGATTTCATGGTGGGGTTACTAAATTAACAAATAAATCACTAATCTTGGTAGTTGTTGATCACCTTTTTAAATATGCTCACTTTTGTGCCTTAAAATGGCCATTCAAGGCCTCCATAGTAGCACAAGTATTCATGGACAATATTTTTAAACTCCATGGCATGCTTAAATAAACTATGGTTGATCATCACACCACCTTCACTGACAATTACTAGCATGAGTTGGTTCAAGTTCAAGGTACCCAATTAAATCTCAAAGCAATGTATCACCTTCAAACAAATTGTCAAACATATGTAATCAACAAGACTATTTTTTGGAAGCTTAGTTCCATTTTCTTGCCTCAAATCGATAATCCCAAATGGTCTAGTGGTTACCCTTAGTCAAATGTTGGTACAATAGCACATGTCATGGTGCTACATAAATAACCTCGTTGTATGCAATATATTGACAACAATGCTCATCAATGATCTCATACACACCAAGACTTTGTAAGATCCAAAAGGTGGAAAAAATCCTAACAACACATTTTGGTATTACTCATACACTCAAGGATAATTGGGAGTTGGCCCAAAAGCACAAATAAATAGGCCAATAACATTTCTTCAAAAACCACTTTGAATCAGAAGTTCCTACATCTCCAACCCTATAAGAAGACGTCACTCAAGGAGAATAGCTACCAAAGGTTAGCACCTAAGTTTTATAGACTTTATACCAAAACATACAGGCACGATGCCTTACAAATTGGCTCTATTTAACCATTCTTAGCTCCACTTAGTCCTTCATGTGTTGTGCTTGAAGAAAGTGGCATGGACAAATTGTAGAGTTTGAACCAACCTTCCCAAATTGGATGAGGAGGGTTCCATTTGGTTGCAACTTGAGGTTGTTTTATAAAACCATGACCACCACCTTTGTCAATGTACTATCCTGGACGTTTTGATGCAATGGAAGGATACACAATAAGAAGTTGTTAAATGGAAACCAACAAATATTTTCCACCAATTCCATCATTTCCAACATTGAGAACAATGTTTATCTTTAACAAGGATGGGCATGTTAGGGTACCTCCCTAACTCCCGTAGTTAGGGGAATATGTTGTTACTTAATGTATTGTGACCATGTCTATTAAATAAGGTCCAAGAGGTAATAGAGTGTGAAATCAATAACTGTAAATTATTCTCGTTAAATAATATCCATTAGTTAGTGGTTGAAATCAATAAATATAAAGTATACTCATTAAAGAATGTACATTAGTTAGTCATTGAGGCCTCATCAATGGAGGTACTATAGGTGGTTAGTATTTTGGTCAGTTAGAAACTATATATAATAGTAGAAGAAATGTAATAATTTACTAAGTAAATATTATTGTATGTGTAGTTCTTCTCAGTTGGAGGTTTTACCCTTGAAGAGACAAGAAACATTGATCTCAATTCTAAATATCAATAAATATTTGCTTACTAATTTTATTTTCATACACTAATTCTATTTATTTTCTTTACACATTTATATTTGTATCTATCTTGCAATGGATATTTTGTTTTGACTAACAAGAACACCATAGAGACTAGTGGATATATATCATATTAATGTTAATTCGCATGGGTTTCAATCTTCCTTTGGTCAATAAAATAAAGGTATTCTTGAGCTCAAAATCATTTTTCTATTCTTAAAGGTATTCTTGAGCTCAAAATCATTTTCTATTCTTATTGATGGCTCAGTAACACCCCTTTTTAAGCCATTTAGAATGCTTAAACAAGGTTTCTCCTTATCTCCACCATTATTCCTTCTTGTAGAAAAAGGTTTAAGTAGGCTTTTGCTAAACCTGAGAGCAAGAGAAGACCTAAAATGTATAAAAATAAGAAGAAAGAATATACTAACTCATTGAATTTTTGTAGATGATGTGCTATTATTTGGAAATGGTACAGTTGGGAATGCCTAGGGATATATATGAATGCAACCTGCATGCAAAATAAATGTGCAAAGGTTATACTTTGTGTTGCATAAGGTTTTGAAGGGCCGATGCAAAGTTCTCGAAACCATTCTCCAACTCACCAAGATTCCATTCTAGAAGGGGAAAAAATATATTGGTTTCAATTTGAAGGCCAATGAATATGGATTCAATGATTGGATATGGTTATAAACTAAAAAATCCCAGTGGGATAACTCAAGTGGTTGAGTGCTATAAGTTGTGAGTAGAAGGTCTCGAGGTCAAATCCACAGGTGGATATACATTGCTATATAAGGGCCTTGCTTGATTTCCTCATCGGGTTAGCTCTGTATTAGAGAAAACGGGGTGCATCCCCTTTGGGTGTGCCCCTGCGTTTTCTTCTCGTGGACGTATCAGCCCCACTGGGGGGTTTGTGAACCACAACATAAAAAAATGGTTATAAACTAAAAGAGAATAGAGAATAGAGGTCTAGTGTAATAAATGGTTATCTTTTGGGGAGATTATCCCTTATCAAGTTGGTGTTAGAGGAAACCCCAATATATTGGCACTCATAGCTCATATTCGTATTGGTATTCAATAAAAGGAAGGAAGGAGGTATTTTTTTCTATGAAGAGGTGGGAAACAAAGAGATTTTATAGCCTAGGTCAATTGATGAAGACTCTTTGAAACCTAATAAACTCAGGGGACATAGACTAAATAATATGTAATGCCTTGGACAGGTAGTATCATCTAAGATCCTATGGATTCTTTTCAAGGGGAAGGATTGTGGCATGAAACCATGAGATTGAACTATATTGAGCCCCTTATCCTTTGAGAAGTGGATAAGGAACCAAGAACTCATCAAAATTGTTGAATTGTGTGTAAATATCTAGTTGAATCTTTCTCTTTGATCGGATCACGGTTGGATTGGATGATTGTGGATGGCAAGAAGTTGAGAGTGTGCACAAATACATGACTAGGAGTAAAAGGAAACTTTAAGCTATCATAGGGCATTCAAAGACATATCCATAGTTTGAATATCCACTATGTTGATGATGCTTCATTACTTGTTCAGGTAAATCCTTACAGGAAAACTTGGAAGTTGGCACATGAGTTGGGGTTGATAGAGCTCTAGGCACATGAATGGACTTCATGTATATAGATTCTAATAAATAGTGATGTTTACACTAAAGATAGGAGATGAACTTCTTTAGCAAACAAATAAAACCATGGGTAACTATACAACTAAGCTTGGGCATCCTTCATTGTTTGCAAAGGATGTTATGATTCAGAAGGGAATGGTGGTGGCAATCAAATATGGAAGTTTAAAGGTGCTATGAAAGTTAAATTATTGCACATTTAATGCTTTGTACAAGTACTACCATATAATAGCTTTTGGAGGCTCTTCAAGGGGAAGGAATGTGGCATGAAACCATGAGATTGAACTATATTGAGCCCCTATCCTTTGAAAAGTGGATAAGGAACCAAAAACACATCCAAATTGTTGAATTGTTAGTGAAAAAATATAATCACGTGTAACTAAACAACAAGGCTAAGGCGGGCTTCTTTGTTTGCAACATATGTTAGATCTGAAAGGGAATGGTGGTGGCAATCAAATATATAAGTTCAAAGGTGCAATGAAGGCTAAATTATTCTTTTGGTTAGCCCTATCAAACAAGGTGCCCACTTCAGATATATTACAAAAGAGGGCCAAAAAGGGAGCTAGTGTGTACATATTACAAATAGAACATGAGTAGAATATCATTGATTTGTTAGTTGGAAGTCATGTTCCAAGGAGGTATAGGCAGCTTCATTGACATTGTTAAATGTAACATGTAAAAGTGAAGGGGATGTTTTGTCATAAACTTTCAAAAGTTGGTTCAAGGATTGAGAAGGTAAGTGAATTTAGAGCTTTCCCATTGTTGTTATTTGGGCCATTTAGTGCTTGAAAAATGAACAAATCTCTTAAAATGTCTCATTTACTCCTAAACAAGTACTCTATAGAGTGTAATTTTTCTTTTAGGAATATAGAGACAAAATTAAGCCACAATGCCAAATTGGTTCCTTAGTGTTTGATGAATTTCATCCATGGAGATTATTTGATAGTGCTTATTAGGATCATCCTAGGAAATTGTTGGAATATCATAAAACCACTCATAAAATAATTAATCATTATTTGATTAATTTCCTACCCACTAATTTAGATAGTTGGCATCCACTTGCACCTTAGAGTCAACACTTGCCATCTATATCTCAGGAATGATTTATTTTTGGTTCTGGGTTGATCTTGACCACTTTATGGCCATCCAGATTGGTAACTGTGCTTTACAGCAGATTTTGCTTTATTCTGCTTTATCCTATTTTTCTGTGGATAAGATAAAGCTAGTCAACTAGGAAACTGGCAGCTTTTGTTGCCAACCCAGCCTCTAATACTTTCTCTCCATATTCTAGGATTAGCAAGTCTTTTCTTCACTCATCATCACTCACACATGCTATTGCTAATTCGTGAGGTGCTTAATAGATTGGGAAAGTGCTTTAGCCAACTATGGGGTTTATCATAATTAGTAAGCCTGCTTTATGAGCGAGCTTGAGTTGTCTTCTAGCAACTCTATTTTCCTTAATAAGAATGTATTACCTATGTAATGATATCAATTATTATTTATTGATCATTCATTAATGTGTGTTCATTAATTCTTCTCCTTCTCTCATGCTAATTCTCTACAATTCTCTGTGAGGTTAATTGTGTGCCTAGATCCTTAGCCTGTTTATGAAATTCCTTATGCCATCAAGGCTTTAGAATTTCTACATGGTATCAGAGCTAAGGATATCAAATCTCTACATGATATCAGATCTTTGAGAGTTCATTAATTAATCCTCCTTTTCAGATTTGAGGGTTTATTTTGTAGGTTCAACTTTGAATGGATTCAAGAGTATCAGTTCCTCTTCTTTCTCCATTCACAAGCTATTCAGAGTGGAAATTGAAGATGATTTCATATCTAAAGAGACAAAGTCTCTGTGAGATACCTATTGGAGTTGGTGAAGAATCTTATGAAGAGCCAAGTCACTGGTTGAATGATTGTGATAGAGCAATTGGAGCTATTTGTCTAGCTATCTCTCCAAGCATGCGCTACCTTATTGATTATGTTGGATACCCAAAGGATCTCTGGACAACATTGGATAGAGTTTTGGGAAAGGACAATGAGGATCCTTCTAGCTATGTGGAGAGTGCCTCTAGCTCCTCAATGATTTCTCTCTCTCAAGATGTTTCGGCCTCTACAGTCTCTGATGAAGTTGATCATGAAGAAGAAGTTTCTCATACAGTTCTTGTTGCTACTACTCTCTTTGATTCAAATGCTTCCTCCTTCAATCACGAAGCAAATGTTGAAGAGCCATCTTTTTCTGTGTCTCTTGAAGTAGAAGATCTTGGATTCATATTCTTATGATGTTGTTGATGAAAAAGAAGTGACTAATGGAGTTGATATTGCTATTGATGATTCATTCACGCATTCAATGTTCTCTATGTCTTCTATCATGGATTCTAAAATCCATATGCCAGACTTCTCACACTTTGTGCATGCCTATCTCCTTGACGGTGCGCAACCCAGTGACTTCCAAGATGTTTGCTTAGCCAAATCAAGTCCTTTTAGTGTATTACCACTTACCATACTTGATCCCATGCGCTTCTGCAACTCCTCCTTTGTTCTTGGCACTCATTCTCAGAGCCTCCTTGAAGATTTTGAACATCACTATATTTCCTCCTTACATACTTCTACCACAAAGGATTCTTTACCAGTATATTCCCATGAGTCTACCGTTGTGCTGAATTGTGATATCTTGGATTCTTTGGAAGCTAGATCAACCCATGGAGCCCATTCATTCACACTCTTTGATCATATGCCTTCTCTATGTCCCTACAAGATCACTTGCACACATCCTCTCTGTGTAAATGAAGATGGAGACATTATACATTCGCTTGGACAGTTATTTCACCTATCTGGAGCTCATTTTATGTCTACTGGTTCGAAGTTCAAGTCATCTCATATTCTTGGAGCTAATTACAAGTCTCAAGATCCTTCAGTATGGCCTTCACATCATTGGATCTCAGTTGTTCTACATGGTCCTAGTTTCCATCCTGTAGCTATCCTTGATCCAAGTGAGCAGATTTATCTTCTTCCCAAGAAGAAGATACCTCCAGACATCAGCATTTAGTTTGGAGCAGCAATTCAATATTTTTTGGTATTGCTTTTCATGTCCTTTCTTGAGGGAGGATTTTCCCCTTGAGGTTTTGCCTCTTTCCTCATTTCTTTGGACAAGATAAATTGTAAAAGGGTGACCATAGCTTTGTTGTTGGGCCCTATATGCATATATATTTCTGATTAGTTCAGGGGTATCATCATAAAGTCAGGCTTAAAGGGGGGTGTTGGAATATCATAAACCCACTTATAAAATAATTAATCATTATTTGATTAATTTTCTACCCACTAGTTTAGATAGTTGGCATCCATTTGCAGCTTAGAGTCAACACTTGCCATCTATATCCCAAGAATGATTTATTTCTGATTCTGGGTTGATCTTGACCACTTTATGGCCATCCAGAATTGGTAACTGCGCTTTACAATAGATTTTGCGTTATTTTACTTTATCTGCTTTATTCTGCTTTTCTGTGGATAAGGTAAAGCTAATCAACTAGGAAACTAGCAGCTTTTGTTGCCAACCCATCCTCCATTATTTTCTCTCCATATTCTAGGATTAGCAAGTCTTTCCTTTACTCATCATCACTCACACATGCTATTGCTAATTCGTGAGGTGCTTGATAGATTGGGAAAGTGCTTTAGCCAACTATGGGGTTTATCATAATTAGTAAGCCTGCTTTATGAGCTAGTTTGAGTTGTCTTCTAGCAACTCTATTTTCCTTTATAAGGATGTATTACCTATGTAATAATATCAATTATTATTTATTGATCATTCATTAATGTGTGTTCATTAATTCTTCTCCTTCTCTCCTTATGCTAATTCTCTACAATCCTCTGTGAGGTTAATTGTGTGCCTAGATCCTTAGCCTGTTTATGAAATTCCTTATGCCATCAGGGTTTAGAATATCTACAGAAATGTGAAGCAAGGGGATGTCTTTATTTCAAATCTTTTCATTTCGTCACTTTTTCTTGAAGTATTAGAAAATGGACTAATAATTGGGTTGAGTTATCAGCATTGGTATCTCTCTTAAGAATTGCAATTAAGAAGAATGTAGACAATCTTCAAGTCTATGGGGATTCCAAAATCATAATAGACTAGTTAAATGGCAATTACTCATTGTAGAAGGTAGGTCTCCAACCAATGAAGGAACATATAATAGCTATGAGGAGCAATTTCTACTTGGTTTCTTTCTCTCATATATTCCATCAGCATAACACAAACAATGGCATACTACCCAAAGCTATGGTATCATTTAAAACAGGGAAGATAAATATCCAAGAGAAGAACAACAAGGGTGTTATTAATGTCACACTTCCGTTTCACTTTCTTTAGAGATTTTATTAATGATTAAGTTTGCTCATGTTTGTTCATTTTATCAAGTAGAAGGCTAGGACCTATTTAGGGTATTGCTCATGTTTATTACGATATGACTTCAAGTTTAGATATGTTATGGTTTTATAAGCGAGGGAAGCATGAGGTTATTTTCTGTAATTCTTGATGTATTTTTGTAATAAGCTGAATTCTAGTGTTTAGATTATATATGATAAACAATGATGCTTGGTGTCTTTGACATAATACTGAATATAATGTAACTTTATATTATGAATCAATATATTAAGAATTTTTTTCTTTTGAATGAAAAAAAAATAGTATACAATTTTCTTATTTATATCTTTACCATCCAAACCTTCAGTTTTTATGTTTTGTCTACATGAAATAAGTTCACTATATGCCAGAATATCTGTAATGCTATATAGTGGGTTAAAGTGCATTCATTCAATACATCAAACAAGTTCACTATATGTCCGATTATTTGTAATGCTATATAGTAGGTTAAAGTACATTCATTCAATTCCTCATTTGAATCTATTCTTTTTGTACATTAAAAACAAATTATATATAAATTATTATTACTTTAATGTTTTTTACATGAATTATATATAAATAATTATTACTTTAATATTTTTAGTTATATAGAATTTACATCACTGAAGTACAAGTATAAGTACTCATTATTTATAAATAGTTATTACTGTAATGTTTTTGTTTTTATTTTTAAACTTACATTATTGAGGTTTCCAACACTCATTTTCATTTTTCATCGTAAAAGTAAAAAGTATGTGAAACAAAAATATTTAAAATACATTCATTCAATTGCTCAGTTGCTCAGAATGCATTGTTTATGTGAACATTATGACACAAATATATCTAAATAATTATTGCTGGAATGTTTTTGCTTTGATATCTGATCTAGAGTTTACATTATTTAAATATAAAGTCTTCACTTTTTTATCTCATATGCATAGTTGCTACAGAAAAATGTTTTTATTTGATGATGATGATGATGGTTAACGTCCACTCAAACCAAACTTTGGTCTATTGGACCCAAAGAAATGCATTATTTAGTTTGTTTTAAAATTGTATTTCTATGTTCAAAGAGCTTGGAGAAAAGTGTCCCGAGCTCACTATAATTTTGACAAATTAAAAGGCTAGGAAGGTCGGAATTACAACAAAGATTATGAAACTGAGATCTAAGAGGAATTGTTTTTCATCCTCAATGTTCATATTCTCACAGAGATGGCAGACCCTTTTTACCCATGGTGTTTTAGGAACTGCCCAACGACCAGTTTCACTATGAAGCTCATGAGAGTTCGTTCTTATCTTGGCAATCTAGAGTTCCCATTATTAAAGTAAAAGTCCTTGCTTTTTACCTTTTTACGCAAAAAAACCAATATTTGAGAAAGAAAAGAGATGGTGATTGGAAATGCACACTTGACGTAGGAAAAAGATGGTGAATCCGTGGTTGACAGTATATCATGCTAGTTGGAAAGGATTAGTTGAGATAGAAAAAGAATGGTGAATGGACTGGTTGACAGTATCATGTTAACTGGAATAGTGGTAGTAATCACTGGATTAAGAGGTAAAAATCACAGGAAAAGAAAAACATACTTTTGAGTGAACAAAAGAGTTGGTAGAACATTTATTCGCTTCCTCAGAATATATTTTCTCTGAACATTATCACAGAATTATATAAAATAGAATATATTTTCTCTGAACATTATCACAGAATTATATAAAATAGGTATTACTTGAATGTCTTTGGTAATCGAGAGTTTCCATTATTAAAGTAAAAGTCCTTGCTTTTTACCTTTTTACGTTTATAAAAAAACAATATTTGAGAGAGAAAAGAGATGTCGATTGGAAATGCACACTTGAGATAGGATAAAGATGGTGATTCAGTGGTTGACAGTATATCATGCTAGCTGGAAAGTATCAGTTGAGATAGAAAAATGATGGTGATTGGACTGGTTGACAGTATCATGTTAGCTGGAATAGTGGTAGTAATCACTGGATTAAGAGGTAAAAATCACAGGAAAACAAAAACATACTTTTAAGTGAACAAAGAGTTGGTAATTGCAGTAGTGAATAGTGCCATGCTGGGTGAAATAGTGGTCGTAATAGTCATATTAATGTGATACGAAATCCCAAGAAGGAAAGTGGTATTTATATTTGGCAAATCATGCCAGCATTTTTGTTTTTGTTTTCATCATAGAAATAATGAACACTTTACCTACTACTTGTAGGCTAAGGTGTATGCAAGGTGTATGCAGGGACCTCAAAAAATGTCATCACATAGAAGAATAAAATTGCATAGATGGTCCTTAGTGAGAATTCCCTCACAAATGCCCTGCCAGGAAGACAACCTGGCAAATGGAAATAATTATAAACGACAACACTTGGTCAGAAACACACTGTAATTACCAGCCTGCTCATACGAATACCCTCAAACTCAGCCACCCAATTCTAATTTAATTCAATCTCTATATAGTGACTAAAATGTACATACTCTCTGCCTACCACACAACCTGATGGCATACACTGCCAGAGAATGCAATGCAATGAGCCTCAGGGAATAAAGGAATTGATTCTAACTTTTCCATGAAAAGTTATTCTCTCGTCCAACAGCCTGGACTGAATTTATTGCTTGCGTACAATAAATAGTATAATCTCCTTTATTTTCAACATCCTAGCTTCTTTTTAACTTTTTTTTGAGCTGGGAAACTCAGGGCTTGATATAAAATCTGTGCTCATTAAGCATCAACAAACAATAGAATCTCATTTTAGTTTGAGCTGGGGGAGCTCATGATTCAACCATAACTCCATGCTTATTAGACATCCACATTTTCACTGTACTTGGGAGGTCTGCACCTGCTGATTACAATACTTTTGTGTCTGCCCACCGCAATACAATGAACAGATTTCTTCCCATCTCAAATTCCATGGAAAGATAACAGATGCAAACTAGTAGCTCATCTGCCAACCCACACACTTACATTTGCCAGGCAATAAATTTATGTAACTGCTTGTTGGACATAGCTCAAATCATCCCTCTAGGTAGTAAATGCTCTACTGTCTACTCTATTCTGTCATCAAATCCCAGAAACCATAATGTTCTGCACACAAACATTGAACCTAACTTCCCATACATGAACAGTCTCACTCCACTAAAACCTCCAACCTTGAACAACATCTAACTTCAAAACCAAGCCAAATATCTTACTCGACTGAGGGTATCAATAGCAGCAAATTTTCTTAAAATAGAATACATGGCACACGATAGAATTCAAACTGTTTAGGCTGAAAATAGCCTCCTTATCTTGATTTCATATTTCAAAAACACAACTCAAAGGATCCATGCACATCCGCTGCTATTAGAGAAGTAGCAGTTTGAAAAAACAATAGACAATGAAGACATAACAGACAGAATATTAACCTATACATGTATTTCTACAGATTACCCAATCTTTAGATCAAGCTTTGAACATGTACTTTTAACGTCCGTCGGAAGATGTGAATGAGTCAGCAAACCCAGTTGGACGTGTTGGAAGACTTCCTTGGCTATCATCCAACCCACTTGCACTCTTGTCCTCGAATGCTTGCCATTTCTTCAGAGCCTGAGGAAGACTCATCTCAAAATCAATTCCCCCAGAATCATCATTATCTATATCTTTGGGCTTCCATTTCTCAACCAAAGGTGCCAAAACATTGACAGCATGGCCCATATCAGGCCTTTGATATGGTTCTCGTGCAGTGCAATGACCTGCTAGTTCAGCAACAGTGCAAATACTTTCAAAAGTTTCATCTGTAACTTCCAGAATTCGATCTATTGCCTTCATTAATGATTCTTTGTCTGAGTTCATTCGGCGAAACCATGATACTAAATGCATGCTCTCCTCGGGTTCATTCTCATCGAGTGCCCTCCTTCCAGTAATGAGCTCCATTAACACAACACCAAAGCTATACACATCTGCTTTTGTGGTGATTCGTCCAGTAACTGACACAATGCAAAGATTCAGCAAACATTAGAAGTCAGTTTTTATCTTGATTATTGTAACATTCTATACCTATTCCCAAATCCTAAAATCAAGTATTTTCCAAGTCAATTGCTCAACTGATGATCCTTCAACGAAAACTAAAAAAACGTTCTTAATTACCAAGATCTCCCCGATACAACTAGCCTGAAAGGAATTCATCACTATTTGATGCTCTAAATACACAGTAAGAATGTTCTGAATGTAATCCATGTGATATCCTCACAGATGTGCCATTCTAGTCTCTCTAAATACTCAACTAAGAATGTACACAATTTCAAAGATAAATATTCTGGGGAAAAGGAAAAGTTGATTAATTACCTGCATATTCGGGTGCTAGATATCCAAAAGTGCCAGCTAATCTGGTCTCCACGGAGTATTTTCCCTCTGGTGCCAACTTTACCAATCCAAAATCTGAAACTTTTGCCCGAAAATCATCTCCAAGAAGTATATTAGATGGTTTAAGGTCTCTATGAATAAAGCTTCTGTGGGCCAGGCCATGCAGATACTCCAATCCTCGAGCAACATCCAACGCTATACTGAGGCGTCTCTTCCATGAAATTGGTTCAAGCCCATTATTAGCCCAATCAAATATATGCCTGCTAAGGGCACCCTTTGGCATGTACTCATATACCAGAAGCCTTTCATTGCCTTCAATGCAGTAACCCAACAAGGCAACCAGGTGTCTATGCCTAACCTTTGATAAAACCGCTATTTCTGACTGGAATTCCTCCAATCCCTTGTTACTTACAACTGCTGCTTCCATTCTTTTAACTGCAATTATGGTGCCATCATCTAGCTGCCCCTTGTATACAACCCCAAACCCACCTCTTCCAAGCTCATTTTCAGGACTGAAATTCCTGGTCACATGCCTGAGAATTTGCACTGATACAGTCAGATTTCCAGCTTCCATCACATGAAACTCACTAGGTCCACTGCTTGTACTCTGTGTATCACTCAGACTGTTTCCTCCATTACCATTATTATTATTGGCCACTAGAATTTTCACCAGTGAATTTGATCTATTTGATGGGTCTCTTCCGTCAGTGACAACAGTGCTAGGTGCTTCAACTTGTACAGGTCGGCGCACCTTTTTCTTGTATAAGCAGAATGCAGCAGGCACAAGAAAAAATAGCAGAACAGCTGCAGCCACGGATCCAACAATGGTTCCAACAGAGATTCGTGAAGATTTGCCTTTATTCGCATCAACTGACTTTGTGGGAGCATTTGAGTTGGTACCATTTGCATTGGGGGCTGAACTGATTCCAGCAGGTGGTACTGGGGAGACCGGATTGCTTGGTGTAGAAACATTTGGAGAGGCCACAGGAGGGCTAGATCTATTTGGAGATGGTGATGGAGGACTCCCAGAAGGTGGTGGCACAGAAGGTGGTGGCACGGAAGGGCTCACAAGAGGAGGTGATGATGACTTGACCATCAGAGGATTCCCAACAGTAAGCACTTTGACTTCTGCAGAGAATTTTGGAATAGGAGGACTCAGGTTATTATTACTCAAATCTAAAGTAGTCAAAGACTTCAATTGTGTTAGATTGGATGGAATTGCACCAGAAAGCATATTGCTGCTCAACTTGATAACTTTAAGTGACGCCAAATCGACAAGAGAAGGAGATATATTTCCAGCGAGATTCCTTTTGGGTAAATTGATAACAGAAACCGTGCCAGAGTTGCATACGATACCTATCCAGGAGGTACATGGGTTGTTTCCAGTCCAGGATCCTGCTAGAACAACTGGATAATTCAGGGAGGCTAAAAAGCTCAAAAGTGCAGTTACCTGTGGTGCGCAGGAATCTCCGGGCACAGACTGGCAGAAGGAATTCCCAGAGAAGGTGAAGCCACCCGCAGGAAGCTTCAAGTCAGGAATTGGTCCAGAGAGCTTGTTATTATCGAGAGTGAGATTTGTGAGCTGCAAGGTCCTGAGGCTGGATGGGATTGGCCCAACTAGTTCATTGCCATTGAGTCTGATGTCTGTCAATGAAACACAATCGCTGAGGGAACCTGGAATTGTTCCATTGAAGTTGTTTCCATGTAACCACAACTGTTTCAAAGACGGCATTGTGCCCACCACATCAATTGGACCTGACAGGGAAGGTGCAGCCTGGTTATTGAGCTGAAAAATTTGCATCGCAGACCCATTGAAAGTCAAGGGAATCGATCCTGTGAGCCTGTTGTAAGCCATTTGCAGGACCGACAAAGAACTCATCTCCCCTAGAAAATCCGGTATATGCCCAACAAGATTACACTGAGACAATGACAAGTTTTCAAGGTTGGCTGAATCTTGAAGGTCCAAGGGAAGACTCCATCCCTGTGTCGCATTCAGATTGTTGTATTCCAAGGACAGGACCTGCAGACTCTTCAAGCCCACAAAGAAATCTGCTGGAATAGTATCAAAATCGTTCATGCCCAGATATGCATATTGCAGATTTGACAGCCCATTGAAAGTGGGCAAGGGTCCTGAGAATTTGTTCCTCTGTAGCCCAATGTTAACCAGTTCCGTGAGCTGGTTGAAATTGGAAGGCAGTGGACCCTCCAGCCCAAGACCCTGGACCTGAATCTGGGACACTCTAGACCCTGCGCAATAGACATAAAGCCATTTCTGTCCACAGGGATCAGTGCCACCATCAGGCCATTTCAGCAACTCTGCATTCTTCATTCCCTTCTTGAATGCATTCAAGATTGCCATGTCTCCAGGATTTGTTTCTCCCACAATTGGACACACCAACAATAGCAATTCATAAAACCCAACAAGAATCACCAATTCTCTTCCCCTCATGGCTTCAGTACTTTCCTTAGATCTCCTACACAGTCTCTATGCCTGAATCTAACCCAAAAAGAAAACCCCAGATCATAAAAAGTAAAGATAAAAGCATGCAAATAGTGTTACCTCTCTTTTGATAGCTATCCTCCACCCAAATCATTCCTCGCATGGGTTTCAAGCTCCCCCATCCAAACAAGGAACCATTGTCTTCTATCCAGATATCGGTCCCTTCGCATTGTAACCTTTCAAACCAGAATACTGGCAACAATCCTACCCTTCATAAAAGTTAAAGACCTCCATAGAGAATCAAAGGGAATACAACAAACAAAGCCTTAATGCTCCTCAATAATGGTAAAAAGTCCATAACTCAACAGTGTCAAATGATGGGTATGACTTCCGAGGAGTGGCCTGAAAATATGAATTGATGCATCCGCGTTGGAAGTGGCTGGAGAGTTGTAAGCCATGATGAAAGTATATTTACAATGCCATTGGCAGTTCACCAATAAAGATTTAATACAGCTTTAGCTCCAAGAAGGATTTTCACACTTTCTTCCTATATAAAATGAATCTATCCAGGCCGAGGAAGTTAAGTTTGACCAGTAATTGGTGGGAAAGGATAAAACAGTAATGGCAATTTCTCAGGGCAAAATAACTGTGCAGCACACTCATCATCTCATGTGTGGGGCCTCCTTGTCCTATGCTTACCACCCATTTCATTTCATCGATCTCTTGCCACAGTGGTCATAATCATGAGATCCAGGGTTCCTCCACAACACAACACATGCAACAGCTGGGCCTCCTCCGCTTTAACTCACATTCATTACTTCATATCTGTTATTTTATGGAAAAAAACACACCACCACCACCGATTTCCGGTTTGATGTTTTCATTTCCGAGTAATCCCACATGTTTTAGGTTGACCAATTTTGAGTTATAATTGAATAGAGTGCTGTAATGTGGCAAGCTCTCTCATGGTGAATTATTGTTTTATTGGAAGATGTGTAATGTCGTATTTATTTTATTATAGTAAATGATTGTTATAGTGTAATTTTCAACGTTTTTTATATTAATATTTTATTCCTCACAACTAATGGATTGATGAAAAATATAAAATTCACAATTACCATAAAATTATTATTATATTAAAATTTTCAACATTATTTAATTTTTTATATTAATATTTTATTCCTCACAACTAATGGATTGATGAAAAATATAAAATTCACAATTACCATAAAATTATTATTATATTAAAATTTTCAACATTATTTAATTTTTAAATTTGTTATATTATAATTTTTAATTTCGATTTTTTTTAAAATATATTATTCAAATACTTTCAATATTGATAGCCTATTTTTACGGTGTAACATGAAAAAAGTTATCACCACTTATGAGGGATTTGATTTGATTTTTCAGGATGAAGACTCAATCTTACTGTTCTTTTTTTTTTTAATTATAGTGAATGATTATTAAATTAAAATTTAAAAAAAAAAATCATTTACAAGCCAAGGTAAATTTTAAGTTGGGAAATACATTTTAAAGGATAAAATCATAATAGTTAAAAGGTTTGATTTTCAAAGGAGTGTATAAATGAGAATTTTAAAAAAAAATTAATTTTAATTTTGGAATATGATTTAAATTATTATTAATAATAAAATTATATTTAAAAATAGATTTTATTTTATATTATTTATAAACAATTTATAAATAAATTGTGAGAAAAATTGAGCAAATTCAGAAATAAAAAGTATAATCTCAAAATTAAAAGCAATATACCATACCCTATTCTCTTTATAGAAATGGGTCTTTCCCCTATTGAGAGCCTATCTATGACTAGGTTCCTATTGTACAAGCACAAAACCAATAACATGGGAGACCATAGACTTCCTAAGCTAGCTTTAAATTCCAGCCAAAACCACCTAAGGCTCAAGCAAGAAGGTTGGTATCAAGATACCAAGGCCTCGTTAAACCATTGGGAGATCGACAAAAATGTTGCATTACAAAATATTAATAACATTAAAAATATTGTTACTTCTAAGTTTAAAGAGAAAATGTGGTGTGAGAAAGAACTAGAGGCTAAAAGAAAATTAAGATACTAATAATAATAATAATAATCTATTTTTAAGGTCACTGCCAAGCGAGACACCAAATTGGTGTATGAGACCCCCTTGTTTGTGGGACAAGGGACCCCCCTCTACGCAGCGATTTAACTGCTAAAGTCTACGGAGGTGTACATACACTACCCCCCTCTGGATTTGAACCCGTGACCTCCTAAGAGGAAACACATGCTCTTAACCATTAGGCCCACTCACTATAAGGAGGTCATTAACCCTACTCTAGAAGATCAAAAGTATCTCTATGTTTTAACTAGTTCAAAGAAAAAAATTAATATAGCCAAGATAAGAACGAACTCTCATGAGCTCCATAGTGAAACAGATCGTTGGGCAGTTGCTAAAACACCATGGGTGTAAAGGAATTGCCATCTCTATGAGAATATGAACATTGAGGATGAAAAACACTTCCTCTTAGAGTGCCTTGCATACACCCATGTAAGATCTCAGTTTCACAATCTTTGTTGCAATATCGACCTTCCTAGCCTTTTAACTTGTCAAAATTATAGTGAGCTCGAGAGGCTTCTCTCCAAGCTATTTGAGCATAGAAATGCAATTTTAAAACAAACTAAATAATTCGTTTCTTTAGGTCCGATAGGTCAAAATTTGGTCTCATGAAACTTTAACCATCATCATCATCATAAAAAGTTAACTATAATCAAAACTTTTATGTATGAGATTAAAAGATTAAATGTTATTAAAAAATATATGACCAATAACCACAATATATATATTGGCTATCTTTTGAATGTTATATAAATTGTAATCATTTTTAATTTTGGAGTAAATCTTAAAACTGTTTTTTATTATCTAAAAACTCTTTTTTATTAAATATAAAAAAACCCAAAGATATATTGTAAAAATCTACCTTTTACAAAGTCATTTCAAGTGGCATTGTTTTTTTAAATAGTACTTACAAATCATTTAAAATAACATATTTTTTCTTAAATAATACCTACATTCGCACATAGTAACTAATAATAACTATTATCTCTACAAATGGATAAGTTATAATAAATTTTATCACAATTAACAAGACAACTATAAAAATATTTTCATTTCTGTAAATCTTATAACAATATATAAAATCTTACAAAGATATATAAAATCGCATAATGATTTGCATCATAGTTTCTTATTACACCTTTTGTATTGTCGATTTCATTTTATACTCTCATTATGTTTGTCGTCATAGTCATTATCAAGTCAATGTTTTTATTATGTTCAAACCAATGTTGCGAACTTTATTATGTTTTTGGAGCCACCCTCCAATTTAAAACTATATAGTTGTTTTGATGTGATGCTTTTAATTTACGAAATTAAATGAATTTAACCTATTTAGGGTGTGTGATTTTGGTTTAAAAAATTAATATAAAATAATGTTTAGATTTTTTTTTTATTGTATTGAGAGGCACTTTACAATTTAGATAGATGAGATGCATTATTTTTTAATATTTTTGCACAAGTGGGTTTGAGAAAAATAATCAATGTAAAACAAATAAAAGCAACTCAATTAAAATATATATTAAAATAAAAAAGAAATCTATTTAATTTTAATTAATTAAAGATATTTTAACTTTATAAAAGGAGTGAAATACATAACTTAAGATTTCTACTTTAGTTTTCATTTGGTAACCATATCATAACATGTATTTGTAGATTTAATGGCTATTATTGATCTCTTTCATTGAATTTATGCTAGTGGATCCACTTGACTTTTACAACCAACTTTGAGATATCTACCTATTTCAAAGATTTTTTATAGTTCATTTTTTTATTATGTTGTTTATGTACACATATTTTAGGAGGGTCTTTAGTTCGGGGAAGAGCAACACTGGGTACCCAGAATTTGATCCAAACTTATATTAGTTACTCAAATACAAGTTTGGGTTCATCTTCTAAATTTGCCTTTATATTTATGGCATATCTTAGTTATGGAGGATATTAGGAATAATTGGGTAGTGACATAAAAATGGAATTTGAGAGAGTTATAGTAGGATTATGCACATATGCTTACATTTTTATTGAGATCGACCTTGTAATGGACAATCTATGTTCAATATATATATATATANATATTATTTATTGTTGTTGTTGTTGTTAATATTATATTTATATTTATGTTTGTTACATTACCACCCTCTTAAGGAAAGCATTGTCCTCAAAGCATAGTTAATAGGTCCCTTTTAATTGGAGTTTGGAACTTGTCAATTTCCTTGAGATGAGGTGGAAAATACTATCTGGGTGTTGTTTGTTACTTTTTAGAAATGGTTTCCTTTTGACACACGTCATTCTCATTCTCATTTGGCAATGTACATGAGATTGTTACCAGTGATACTTTTGGTGGAGTTTCGTCATGGTCGAAATATGAGTTGTATATTATGGTGATTTCATTTTCTAGGTTTTATACTTCTACTTGTTTTCCATCCTCTATTTTATAGTAGCATAAAGGCATGTCTTCACATGTATGACCTAGAATCCAATTCTTACCACCTCAAAGGCAATTGTTTTCCTTTTTTATTCTTTTCTGAATGGGAATATTTATTGTAGTTGTAACAAGTTTCTTTCTTTGGAGAGTCGAAAACTACCTCTTGTCATCTAATCAACTTCATTCCAATATTTTTTTCCATGCTTCTAGCATTAACCAAGTTCTTAGATCTTGTTAGCCCTAACTCACGATGGACAATGGGTTTTAACTTGAAAATATACATCTTCAACAGTTGTTAATTTGTTAGATCATGAAATTTAGTTGCAAGAACTTCCCATTCATGGGTATATTCGTCTATTATTCCCTTTTGTTGTAAATGGGAAAACCTAGTATAGGTATCATCTTATTCATCATCCTGGAACCTCTTAAGGAGACCCTCTATACAGATTTGTTAGTTAATTGAGAAACCACTTGTTTTTCTAGACTACCATGTGAACCAATCATAAGCATCACCTTCTAAATATAAAGATGTTTTCGATATCTTTTCTAATGCACTAGAAGGGGGTTTCATAGAAAAAAAATCATGAAATGTATTAACCCACATGATAGCCTTTCGATCGTCCAATCCATCATATTCATGTGTCTCAATTTTGATTTTATTTAAAAAACTTGTGTTATTTAGGCCTCTTTGATAATTTGTGTTTGGTAGTTTTGGGTTGGGTGGTGGTCTTTGATGGACTAGGGGTTGTGCAAATAATGCATCTACCCTTTTGGTTAGTTGGTCAATCCTTTCATTGTGATCCTTAAGTACCCTTGTTTCATCCTTATCATCATTCCTTAATCTTAATAGGGTTTTCCATTGAGTCTCAACTCTTCCATTATTTTGTTAAGGCTCTCCCAAAATGTTTTATATGTCTCTTCCTTTATCTTGTTAAGACTATATCTAAATGTTTTATACATCACTTCTATTATTATGTTGATTTTTTCTCCTAATTCTCTTTTTTCATCTTGGCCAACTCTTTTTTGTCCTTTCTCAACATTTCTAAGAAAATGTCTTATGCTATTAACTTCATCCCTCAAGCAATTGATTTCAGCATATAGTTCTTCATTGTTTACTATCTTGGGTTTTTCCTTTTTCTTTACAGAGCCTACCTTAATTTTGACTTTATGTATAATTTATATATAAAGTTCTTCATTTGTGGAAAACTTTCCCTTTAAAAAAAAACCTTTGATTTTAACCAAGCCGAATTTACCGTATAATTTTGAAGGAAAAAATAAATAAATAAAATATTTCGAAGGGTGTGACTTTAGGAGAAACTTGTACAGTAAGTCAAAATTGTGGATGGAATAGTCGACGACAGAGTGTACAATGTACAAACGTGAATTTTTAGATATTCATATGGATGAATAGCGAGAATGTACGGCGACATGACAATACTTGTTTTATACTTCTTTTTTTTACTTTTTGAAAGGTGGTTCACCATTTGTTAGAGGGCTACTCCACCTACTATTCCAACACAAGAATCAAGGTATGGCCAGATTACACAATCCACTCATCTATTACAAAGGGGCTCAACAAGAGAAAACATGTCACTTATAAGAATTGAAACTAGGTGGGGAGGGTAACAGACATTCCTCCCAACCACCCAAGCTACAACCAATGGACAATACTGGTTTTATACTTGCATAGATTGATTGTGATATTGGCTATAGTAATTATAGTGTACAAACTATTGGTTTGACAACTTGACTTGACACCAATAAATTTGTACTGTAGCACTGTAGGAAATTTAACAGTGTACAAACTAATAGGATGGTTGTACGAAGTTAGTATATGGACAATTAATGATGCTTTTACGAAACTGACATGATGACTAAGTACAAAAATTAATTGTGTTCTTAATAATTAAGCACAACGTATGATACAACAAGCATAACAATATGGTAAAGATGCTTGTATAGACACCATTAGAGTTGTATGGAGCAATGATTTTAGAGTTATTCATAACTAACCCAAAATTGGCCAATTCAATTGGCTCCAATACCAATGTAATGGACAATCCTTGCTCACTATGAATTTGACAAAATATTCTGCAAAATGTGTGTGTGAGAGAGAGAGTGATAGAATGGTGATTACAATGATCCTCATGACAAGGTACACATATGCACCGACTGGTCATGAGGTAAGAGTATGTACTTTGACATTCCATTTAATTTTAGTTAATATCATTTAGTGTTGTTGTTGTTAATATTACATTTATATTTACATTTATTACATACCTAATTAATGGTTTCTAGACAAAATTATTCTCAAATGAAATTTTTTATGTGGAATCGGGTCTTGGATTATGTGTAAACAATGTTCTAGTGTAGGATATGCTATATTCCAAGGCATCTATAAGATTCTTGTCCTTACGGATGAGCTAGTGTTTAAGGAAAAAAGGGGACTAAATCTAAATAAAAAAGTTGGACATTTCCGCTAGATGAAGACGAGGAAAAGGATGACAAAAATAAACAAATATCAAATTCAAAGAAGATTAATATCACTTGTTTTGAAGTGTTGTTTGGGGAACCTAGTCCTATTTTGGAAGATAAAGCAAAATACATGGAGAGTAGGATGGTAGCTGTATCTACCATCCCTCTTTAAGGAATGAAGTGGCTTCATGAAACTTACACATTTGATTCTAATAAGGAATTGGCCCCCTTTTTTATTCCCGGTATCTCACATTCTGAGTTACAAGTAGTCATTGTGGATTATCTTTAGGGGTTGACATGAGGTTAAAAATAAGAAGGAAAAAATGGGGAGGATTGATGATTTTTTTTAAAGGGTAAGAATGCCATGTAAATTAATTTTGTACTTTTCTTATCATTAGTGCAATATTTAATTACACCTGTATTATCCTTATAATGTGCTTGAGAACCTAAAGGATATGGTTTTTTGTCTAAACTCGAATAGAAAACTGTGAAATATTCTTCTTGGAAAAAAATGTGTCTTTGACTATGAATCTTATGAAAACCATAGCAAAACAACTAGTAACTGAGATTCTTCTCCAAATCATATTCTTTGTGTCATTTACCCTTAAGTTTAGCATTTATCTATCAATGAAAACAACATTCCAGACTTTAATCGTGATAAGACATAGTGATTATACAAATAAATTGAATCCACACTCTTTGCAATGTCATTATTAGAGGGCATTTATATCATTAATTTATAAGCAAAGGATCAAAGCTTATATGTTTATATTTTATCATCTCATGCTTATCTCTTTGGTAGATAAGAATCAAAATTGCTTATCAAATGTCTTCGTCAAAGGAAATGAGTTTATGTCTATATATAATAGGCATTTTTTTCAATAGGAAATATGCCAACGCTTGCTATTCTGGAGAATCAAGGTACGGCCAGAGATTACATAATCCACTCAGTCATTACATAGGGGCCCAACAAGAGCATCATGTCACTTATAAGAATTGAACCTAGGTAGGGAGGGTAACAATCATTCCTCCCAACCACCCAAGCTACATCCAATGGACTAATAATAGGCAAATTAGGAAATGCAGATATGTATTTTTTCGTTATTGATTGTAGTCAATGAACTTGATGTAGTATGTTTAAATTTGATAATATCTGCACCTTATAAAATTTGAGCCTTATAAAAACTTATAAATTTGAAATATCAATAGTGGTTATATTGAAATTAAAAATATCCAAATTTTTAACAAAATTAATTTTTTATTATTATATAATATGACCAACCGTACTCAACCTAGAATGTTGGAGATGAAATTGTATAACATAGCAACGAGAAATTTGGAGATCGATTTGTACAACAAAGCCAAGAATGCCTAATCTTTTTAAGTTTAAGATAAAATGATAATTCACTTAACCATGAAGATAAGTGTAATATTTATTTAAAAATGTTAGTAAAAATCAATTATACAATAATAATTTTTATTAAACAACAAAATGATAATTTGGACTAAGTCAGAGAAAAACCACTAGAAAGGCTAAGTTGAGAAAAACCATAAACCAACACAATAAAATAATCTGGAGAAGGTCAAGATATTTACCTCGAAAAAAGAGAAACCCTTTTTTTTATGCATCTATTTAGGGATAAGTGCTTATGGCTTCTTTAGCCCCAATGGATATCTTAATTGGTAAGACGTGGACACACTCTCCCCGAGAGAGAGGAGGTTATGGGTTCGAACCTTGAGTCCTTCGGTGTTAGGCCTTCTGCCTAAAGGCCGACAGTGTACCACCCTTACCATCTATGAAACACGGGGAAGTATTGGTTGGTTTCCCAGTCACTTATTCCCATGTGAAAAACAAAGCGTCCATGGATTAATTAGAGAGCGTAAAGGACCTCTCGTTAAGTTAGGGATACGAGGTTAGATTTAGATAAATGGCTTATGATTGACATCTAGAAATCAAATTTATTTGAGTTTTAATTTTTAATTGGGTTATAATATAGTAGTTTAATTAATTTAATAGTCTAAATATATAGGTTATGATTTGGATTTATTATTATTATTATTATCCAATAAAAGATAAGAATAATTATTTAAATCATAAATTTAAATTGTTGAGATAGTAAAATTTAGAAGGAGTATATGATTATGCTAAAAAAATTTATGCATTCAAAATTATAATTTAAATAATAATAAAAATTACAATTTTATCAAAAATTGTATAGCTAAATTCCAATGATAATAACCATAAAATAAATCATATAATGTTTAGATTAGTTTTAATAAATTAAATTTAAAATTTTATGAATTTTAAAGTATACAAATTATATATTAAATACAATTTTGATGATAAATTAATTAATGTCATAATAAAAATTGATGATGATGATGATGATGGTAGTTAACGTCCATTGAGAGCAACTCTGGTCTATCGAACCTTAAGAGGACTACTTGGATTGCTATAAGGTTTTATTTATATGCTCAAAAACTTAGAAAGAAGCATTCCTAGGTCGACATAGTTTTGCCATGTTAGAAGATTAGGGAGGTTTGTGTTGTAGCAAAGAATGTGAAATTGTGATCTAATGTGGGTGTATACAAGGAATTCTAAGAGAAAATGACTTTTGTCATCAATGCTCATAGTCTCACATAGATGGAAAATCCTTTCCACCCACGGTGTTTTAGGAATTTCCAGCGCAATATTTCACTATGAAGCTCGTGAGAGTTTGATCTTATCTTAGATATATTAATTTTCTTCTTTGCACTAGTTAAAACAAAGAGATAATTTTGATCTTCAAGATTAGGGTTAATGACCTCCTTATAGAATCTTAATTTTCTTTTAGTCTATAATTCTTTCTCACCCCATATTATCTCTTTAAACTTAAATGTAATAATACTTTTAATGTTATTGATATCTTGCAAAGTGGCATTTTTCGTCAATCCCCCAATGGTTTAACCAAGCCATGGTGTCTTTGTACCAATCTCTCCTGATTTGATCCATAGTTGGTCTTGACTGGATTTTAAATCAATTTTAGGAAGTCTTCGGTCTCCCATGTTATTTATCATGTGCTTGTACATCGGGTACTTGGTCACAATGATTCTCTCAATGGGGGGGAGATCATGATACAAAGAAAATAATCCTATGGCTTGGGGTGGACCACAACAAATAGGATGACACCAAAACTCAACTCTAATCCCAAATATTCCATATTAATATAAATGCTAACAATAAAAATAAATGTTTGTACCTCAACCGAAAGTTTGAAGAAGTTCGTCATTGAACTTTCAATCCAATGCTTGAAGCCTACACCTTTTCCTCAACAACAAAAGTATCTAAGAATATAATTTATTCATGAAATGTTAGAACCTACTCTAGAATAATCCAATTTAACATGTATGAAGCAAATATACCCATGGAAATAAATATAACATTTGCACATGAAATTGGACAAGAAAAGAGTATTTCTATTAATTCAAAACATAAGTTAAAAGTGACAACCTTTGTTGGCAACTTGTCATAACCAAGAAACCAAGTTCCTTCACCTGGGCCACCACCACTTCAATCCTCCATGCAAAAGGAAAGCTAACAAATACAATGAAGCGCTTGGGAGATGAGAAAAAAGAGTTTAATCAACAAGGATAATGGAATGCATACTCAAGCATATAGTAATGGGGAAAAATTTCGCTATAGTTTCCCTACTCTCAAAGTTTCATCCTTCATTGCTTCACAATGGCTCAACAAATAGTCCTCAAATGGGAAATGGAGGGTCGAATCAGAGATTTTTCCAGCACATGGAAGGTCAAGGATTGTAACCAATGTGACTTAGCATGGAAAATTTAAAATATTTTTAATTTTGAGCACAAAATCCAATGTACACGGGCTTTAATGGTGCAATCTATGTATACACGGGTTGCATAGTTGTTCACCTGCATGTACCTCAAAAATGACTTTCTTAGGATTCTACTAGAGCAATGGGAATACACTGAGCAAGGGGGGTATAATGAGTCTGCATAGGAACAAGGGAGGCCATCAAGGCATGATGGATAAGGTGTGTCAAATCATGCTATAATAGATGCCCCCTAATGTGTGAGGTTAGAGGGGTACATGATGGTTGAAATAAATTATAATTATACCAGAAGTGGAGTAGTGAAGACCCAACCAGAAGAACTAGACACTCATCAACATAGTACAATAATGACTATGAATACGTGACTACAGATTTGAAGTATATATAACAGTCCTAGATACACACACACAGACACACACATATATACAATTACCATGAATAGGCATAATGGACATATGTCATAAGTGGTCATAGCCATGTACAATACATAGTGTAGTCTAGTCTCCATACTGAATGAAGACATCCGGTACATAATGAAGTACATTGCTCTGATATGAGAACTAAAATCCCATAGGTACTATCGTGATCATGGTAGTAGCATATATGTAATGCCACCATAGTTTGATTTCTTCTATGGAAACCACCTATGGTACATGTCCCATCACATGGATAAAGGTGTTGAGGTTGAACATGATGAAACATTGTCTGATTACCGATCATTAAGGTATACTGTTAACAAACGCGAGACAACCCACCAATGATGAAAATGGGTGTCAAGGTACCAAGTGCATTCAATAATTGTGAATAGAGGTGTTGAGGTCGAACGCTTGAAGAATCCATCGATAAGGGGACATTGATGTATTCTGAATATATCAATGGCGAGAGAAATTTCCTCTGATGACTGCAAGTCTCAAGGAAATCAACTGAATCTCGATCCTGATTCTATAATAAATGATCTAAAGTTGATGGAATGGAACCCTCTAAAAGGAGGGCATTAGGGAATCCCCCATCAACCAACACAAGGTACACAACAAGGTTGGATTATTTGGAAGAAATTGGACGAACAAGATGTACACGAACTAGTAACCACGTTTGTTTATCGTGCATACCAGATGCAAGTAGCATGCGAAAGAGACCCTCTAAATAGAATCTAGTGATGAAAACTACTGATATAGGTTAGAAATGCACCAATAGGGTCTAATGGAATCCAAGACATGACACGAATCCCAATGTGTGAATATATTTCTTACCGTCGAACACAAGGGAAACCACTCAGTTAGTGACCAATCATGAGATATCATCTGTTGAGTTCAAGGTCACCTACTAATGATGAAAGTAGGCTAAAGGTGTCAGGTAGGACCAAATCTCTATAAAGTACCAGGAATGGCCAACATGCATAGTCAAGATATATGAGGAATGGTTGACTCAAGATAAAGACTTCCTTTGAACAAAATCATAAGGAAAATGGAGACACTTAGGCAACATAGACTCAAATGTGCATACTGGTACTTTATGACACAGGAGGTATCAACATAGGCTCCATGGGGACTAGAATCTTAACTAGTTGGTGGAGAAAGATATGAAATACGAGTGCATCTCCTAAGGCCATTCTAGAAACCTAACCCATGGTGGATAGACTCATAAACTGTGCTCTATTTAAAGGTGACACGATATCTTCCAATGCAAGATAATATCATTTCCCATCCGAATTTTTACGCTTATAGTACAAATAAAGAGGAAATGAGTACCACAAGAAAGAAAACTGACTCCAAGCAGTGGAACATACCTATGCTCAATGCAAGAAAAAGCATGTAGGATAAGGACACTTGGGAGAGTGTTTCCTCTAGGGTGAGGGGTGATCAAGCTGCAAAGGATAAATAATAGGCTCTTCTTGGCTAGGATTGATACGTGCTTAGGAAATTTGGCTTATCACACTGAAGTGGGGAGCCAACATTAGGTTAAATAATGAAACCAGATGAATGCAATGCATTTACAACTTGATATAACGATGGAGTCCCTATGGGAGATAACCAGCATAAAAGATAAGAAGGAACATGAGGCTTCTATTCGAAGGCATGGCGGGACTACAATGGACTCCCACACCTAAGGAGGAAGTTCAACATGGGCACCAAATGGAAAAACGGGTTCTAACTAGGGTATCCATTGTCAAGAAAGATCTATCGCTTAAACAACGACACTTCTAGAAGTAGCTGGAAGGTTTCATGTCATTAAGAAGTAGGTCATACCTAAGGTTTATATGATGTGGTCATAGGATAATGCAACAATGAAAACGAAACATGATCCTATCCTATATGCCAATTAAGATCTATACCTTCCAAAGGTGTGAACAAGCTCGAAAACGGTCAAAATCCACTAAGGCTCGACAAAACTACATTAGAAAAGAACCTTAAACCACAATATTAGTCCATAACATTTGTAAAATAATAAAGAGAGGGTGAAAACTATAAAAAAGTTGGTACATTTTTTCATAAATAGTAAAAAAAGTACATTTTACCATATAATTTGTTTTTACCGCAAATAGTGCTTTTGGAGCTCTTTTCACCCTTAATCTTAAAATGTAGATTCCAAGAGCTACAGGAAACAAAATCAACGACCATCTGGACCAGGTAATCCTCCTCATCGTGCTCTATTATTTTATTGCTTTTATTTCAATTTTATGGTCAATTTTTAAGTTTTTCATCACAGAAAATGGGTTATTCGACCCACGTGAGTCACCGATCATCAGGTCGCATGAAGGGTTGGGTCCACGTGAGTAAAGCAAAACCTTCCCATGTGGTCACACATCTGTTAAGTCTATGATCCATGTGGATCATCACCATAGGTAATGTTTTTTAAGTATTTAACCTCAAAAATCTCTCTTTCCTTTGTAGGATGGTCATCGAGTGGATGAAGAGAGAATATGATGATGTTGATAGGGTAGTGCATGTTGGTATTCCTACCCAACAAGGATTGCAAATATGTGGGATTTACAAATTTTGGAATTTTGGGAGTATGAGGGCACAACCAAGACTACTACAAATTTTTATAAACTATTGGGATCCGGACACAAAGCATTCAATATAGACGGGATGCCACTCAAAATTGAGGTAGAAGATATATAATTCATTACTGGAATATCCTGCCGAGGCGAGGTAGTCAATCTTAGGTCTCATGGGGACAGTGGCAGAATGAGTATAGGTGAGTACATTGCTGTATATTTCCTTCCCAACATTGAGAAAGTGGGAATTCAAGTCCCCATCTGTGCGATCTAGAGCCTGAGCCTCAAGGTGATCATTCTAGTCTTGTCCAAGATATCGGGTTCGATATCATTACATAAGGAATCTTGACCTCTTATGTTCTAGCACTTCCTTTCTAGGCAACATGAAGCATCAATTGGTGGAATGTAAACTTGGTCGAGCCAAGAACTTTTGGTTCACCAACATACTATGCAGTTTCTTTTTTGAGAGGGTATCGGACCTTAGCCCCATAGTTTAGGTCCCTCCTCATGGTTTACGTGATCCAACCTAGAATCGTTGGACTGAGGTGATGCGAAGGTTAGGAGGCATCATAATGAATTCTCAATTCATAGATGATTTCTTCCACTGGTGGCTGTGACAAGTGATCGCCATATATGACTAGCCGTATAAGGGGATAGACTTCCTCTGAGATAGGAATATGCCACTACCACCAGGTTTCATATTTGAGGACATAGGTGAGATCAATTTTTTGTTTTGCAATATTTCATTTTTTTTGTATTTTTATAAGGAAATCAAAAACATGTTTTTGGTGGTATCATGTACTGACATTAGGTTCATTTTCCGCAGACATAGGTCTACAACGATTAGAGGGTTATCCACGACACCAAAACAAATTCTGAGGAGATGACATGATTAGTGTTGATGTCGAGCAGATGCCACATAATGTGTAGGGAAACCTTGCCTGTTTGACCCGCATGGTTGTTATGGTACAAGTTAAGGACTTGCTCAAGGAAATGCAGAGACATGTGGTTGGGGTACCCCGTCCTTGGGTTAGTTTATTCAGGCATCTAGCAAATGTTGTAGTTTTTTACCATGATCATCATCCAGGACCACATACATAGATGCCATGATTCTATTTTGTATCAACTGTGTATATTTTGAGGGATAGGAGCCCAATTTTGTACTATGAAACCATATTTTTTGGAACTTTTTTCCAAAGATAAAAACTTATGGATATTGGTTTGATAAATGTACACATGTATAAATGTGAACGTAAATGTGTATGTGAATGATTTTTTCTTATTTATGTGACAAATGCTAATATAAAATGTAATTTTCATATGAATAGACAACTTGATTATATCGTATAGTTCTATGAATGTATGTAATGAAATTAAAATGTCGTTCTTATGATATTACCCTTATGAACCTTTTCAACAACATAGGAGCTCTAACACAGTACTGACCATTCAACTTTGAATCCATGTGAACCTCTAGATACCAAATACCATTTGAAATGGCATATTGTAATAGCTTGATAGTTGCACTGTACTCAGCCACATTATTCGAGGATGGTTGAAGGCATACTTCTCCTGAAGAAATGAGATAAGTTATGTGTATGGTGGTAGACACCATCCACAAATCGTAAGTACATCGAAGACCGCATTGGCATCTGCTAACCAATAGGAATCATGTAAACAAACCCGCGACACCATAAGAAAAACAAAAAAAATATGCAAAACTGTACAGTAATATACAATGTACGAGCCTAAGATGGAGACTCAGGAATAATACTTCTTAAGGTAGAGCCCATTTATGGGCTCCTTCAAAACATTCCCTTTGTAATCTTCCAACTCATAAGCCCCTTTCTCTAGGACACACATCACAATGTAAGGACCATGCCACATAGGATTAAACTTTCCTGCCCCCAATGGTTCGTTGGCTTGATCTTACAAGAGGACCATGTCACCCTCGTTGTACTGACGGGTACTGACAAACTTATCATATTGGGCCTTGACACAATGCTTATTTACTTGTATTCCCACAGTGGAATCTTGACGCTGCTCATCAAGCTACTCGAGGTGGACTAAAAAATGCTCTAACTCAGAGGTGTCAGGAAGGAACTCTATTGTTGGACACACCAAACACACTGAGAAGGGGGGTGAATCAATGTATGTACTTGTTATTTCTTTTCAAAATTTGATTATCAACAACTTGTAAAGTGCAACATTCATTAAAATATTATCAACCTTTACATTTCATAAGCATATCATCATCACATCATCATCACATAAGAAGCATACACAATACACAATATTTTAATGTGAAAACCCAAGTACTTGGGGAAAAACCACAAAATATGTTGTTTATAATATAGAGATTGCATTCAATGTGTTTACCATCACCAACTGGAAGGAAGCTCCAACTCCTTGATTTTCTAGCACCAACTAGATGGAGGCTCCAACCCCCTAGTTTATCAACTCCAACTGAAAGGAGGCAAAAACCCCCTAAGGTCAGAGGATCTAACCTGTAGAGAGGACTCCAATCCTCAGTGAGAACCAACTCACAATTCAAAGGAACCAACTTGAAGGAGACTAAAATATCCTATCCTTTCCCCATCCTGCCGCCCTGATATGAATAGAAGAAATAATATGTAATGATCATTGTATCACTGTCTCTGACAAATTGTACATGTATATTTTTTCCTGCACCTGTATCACTATCCCTATTCCTGTATTATCGTACCATTTCCTATATCACTGTCTCTTTCAACATGTATCACTATAGCACTAACTCTGTCAACTTGTCACAATCATTATCTCTATCACAATGCCCCAATCACTGTATATCTATTTAAATGCCACAATCACTGCCTCTGTCACAATGCCATTTTCAATGTCACAATGCCACAATCACTATCACAATGTATCAACATCTATCACACTATATCAACTTGTACATGCCTCAAGTATATACCCAGAAACAATCATCCATCAATTTCCTTTGGATCCTTAACTTTTACATCATATACATTTCCAAAACATTGAACATTCCAAGAGATGAGGCATATTCCACAATATAACCATGGACTATTCCAAGATAACCACTATGATATATGCCAAGACCATCATATAATATGTCTACATAATCACCATTATCTATACAAACAAATCACCAAGATCTATTCCATGATCATCGTAAATTGTGCACCGACATGTATGCCAATATCACCATAAATTATGTCAAGAGATAAGCACAAGAACATGTACAAACTTCATATGTTTTCAAGACAACAAAATGGACCCTAGTCCATGATAGGCATGACCATCACAAGAGAGACCCATATACAAGAACCATACCATATCTATGACATGAGGACCATCATCATATCCCCCATAACATATATATGACTTCAAAAATATATACCAAGAGAGATACTCACATACCAATATCCAAGATGAGCTATATCCATGAAAGACATGTGCCATCATAAGAGAAATTAGCCACACTCATGAACCATACATTTCCCAAGATCACAATATGAAGAGACAATATAGAAACAAAAAGAGTATCTATATAGATTCATCACATAGACCTCACAATCAAATTTCCAACGAGGCAAGAATTTTTTAATTTCGATATCGTATGAGAAAGTTATGCCATTTTCGTGAATCTCCTCAATCCTCAAAGATGCTTAGAAATTTCTCCTACAAAAAGTTTCCCACTTTTTGTCCAAATAAGCACAATAGAAATAGAGTCTTGATTGATGACGAAATGAAATGTTTGTCCTTCTATTTATACACTTCATCATGATCTAGTAGCTTCTTTTAATGTCTCATTAAACTCATCCTTAATTTGCAGATCTCCATGTTTTTAAGGGGGTGTCAAGGGTTCATGCCCCACCTCAAGAGTCCATCATGACACTTCATGCCAAAACTTCAATATCAATCCATATCTTCTCCAAATGGGGGGGCCTATGGCTTTACCACATCATCATACTTGGTGGATACACCATTATTTTGAGCGAGGATCCTTATCACTTCAAGTGGTATAATGTGCCAAAGTACCACAACTTTCGGGATCATGTGGACCAAGCATTATTATTTTGGGGGTACTTCAAGATTCACATCAAATTGCTTCAGACCGACTTTGGGAACTTTTTAGGGCCTTCTCCACCGTGAGTCATGTAACCCCAAACTCATGACAAAGTGGACCAAACACCATTGTTTATGGGTTTCTTCATCTTTTATTTCAACATTTCCTTATGGACCAATCCTTATTACTCCGGAGGCTACTTCTCATGGTCATATGGGCCAATCCTCATGGTCATGTGGACCCAAAAGCACTACTTTAGGTATTTCTTCACATTTCTTACTGACATTTCTTAGGAACACCTTTACAAACTTCCTTACACTTCTTATCATCATGGTCATGTGACCCATCATCATTTATTTAGGAAATTCTTCACACTTCTGTAGGATACTTTAGGGAATCCTTTACGCTCCACATCATGATAATTAGGGGATTTATACCACTCATGTATAACTCAAATTTTCTTCCCATGAGTACCATGCGCAACCTCTACGCTATAAGGGGACCTCTTTGGATTTATATACACTTGTGATCAAGGGATTCCTTAGGTTCTTCTTTAGGGGATTCAAGGATTGATTATACATTCCTAAACAATGTATCTATATCATTATCACCTTGACACCACATATCTCTTCACCCTTTTGACATCAATGACACCCTATTTGACATCAATGACAACTTTTTCCAACAATCTCCCCCTTTGCCATATACATTCCCAAACAACTTATCTCTATCATTATAACCTTGACACCACATATCTCTTCACCCTTTTGACATCAATGACAATTTTTTCGAACATCTATGACTATCTTCAATGAAGGGATCTCACATTCAATCAGTAAATCGATTCCACCCCATGAACCAACTGGTACAGTGAAAAACCAGTGGAAGTATTGACTGTGGTCTGGTAATCCCACAAAGTAGGATACAACATGGTATGCCAATTAGTCTTGATTTGTGTAATGGTTTTTTGCGGAATGGACTTAAGAGATTTGTGAACCTCCTCGACCTGACCATTTGCTTGGGGGTAATAAGACAAAGAATGCTCTTTCTTAAACCAAAGCTTTAAATCTAATTTGACCATCATATTATTATAAAAGTGAATGCCATGATCAGTGACAATCTCCTTTGGGATACCGAACCAAGTGATAATCTAATTGATACCGAAATGGGCGGAAATCTCACCATCATATTTGAGTATAGGCATGGCCTTCGCCCACTTAGTAAAGTAATCCGTGACCACAATAATATGATGATGCCCCCTTAGTTGAATCTGGGTTGCAATCCATAAAATCCACCCCTCCACTTGGTGAAGGCACTGATGAGGATGATGGGATGTAACGGGGTGGGATGCGAGTGCATGTTCTGAGAAATCACCTGGAAAGGGTGTCATCTCTTGATCGCTATCTTTAAAGATCAACGACTAATAATAACCTGCTCTCGAAATATTCTTAGCTATAGAAATCCTGGATAAGTGAACACCACATGCCCCATCGTGGCAGTCATTAAGCACAACCTCAACCTCCTCATGAGTAAAAAACGACGTAAAATAGAGTCCACCCCATGGAGATACAACGTGTCACCAATGATGAGGTATTTTTTAGCGTTATGATGTAAGCATCATCGTTTATCCCTCGAGATATGCAGAGGGAACTTCAGATTTTGAATATCGACAATAATATCACCATACCATGGGTCCATAGAAGAGATGAGGAAAATGTGTTGATCCACAAATGAGTCCTCATGAACTGTGTCCTCATCCACTCTAGGAAGATTCGACATCAACTCCGTGAAGACCAAAGTCGTCTTAGATTTTTCCAAAACAAAATCAAGGTCAAATTCTTGTAAAATAACAATCCATTTAGTATATTTTCCCCTATCATCGGTCTGGTTAGGATGAATTCAAATGGATTGATATGCGCTACAACTTTGGTCTGCCAAAGTAAAACGTAATGTCATGATCGCTGGACTACGTTAAAAATCGCTAAGGCCAACTTGTCCATGTGAGTTTATCAAAGTTTTGCATCGATCAGATTCTGGATAAGATAATAAATAACGTTCTCATGGAGCTTGTCATCCTCTTGAACTGACCATACCAACCGTCTGTTGATACATGACCACATAAATAAATAAAATATCTACTTAGTATGAAGGACTAAGTAGAGGGGCCGATGCCAAGGATTTCTTAAGAGCATCGAAGGACTCCTGGGCTCACTCATCCCATAAGAACAGGGTGTCTTTCTTCAATAAACACATAAAACCCTTGATCATATTGGCATAATTCACAACGAATTTATGCAAGAAATTAGCCACCCCTTGGAGACTCTGAAAGTATTTCCTCAACCTTTAACGGAATGACCATAATCTCCTCCTTTGAAACAATGAATCCCAACAGGAGACTAATCCTCACACAAAAGATGCACTTTTGAGGGTTTAAATGAATTTGATAACGACTACATATCTCGAATACCAATCTAAGAAGTGTTGGATGATCCACCCTCATACAAGAATGAGAAACAAGGTTGTCTAGGTACGCTTCAATGATACATTTAAGGTCATGAAAGGAAAAGGTCATCACCTATTGAAAATTCGCTCTGACATTTTTATGGATGAATGGAATCTTCATATATGCAAAAGTACCCTAAGAACATATAAATGAAGTCTTGCATTGATCCTCACGTTTAATCTGGATCTGATTATGGTCGAAAAAACTGTCCATAAACAAGAAAATCTTGCTTCTCGCACACTCATCCAAAATATGATCAATAAATAGAGTGGGGAAGCTATCCTTAAGACAAGATCTATTCAGGTCTCTAAAATTGGCACACACATGGTCTTAGGATTTAAACAAGCATTAATAAATAATACACGAGAGAACACAAATCCGCATAGCAACACATTTAATATAAACACACAATGTTTATGTGGAAAACCCAAAACTGGGAAAACCCACCATAATAGATCTATTATCTCCCTTGACCTAAACTATCCAAGCCGGGCCAAGTGAGATAGCCACAACTCACCTCCAGGACACTTTACAATGGAGCCTCCTCAAACCTTCTAAATACCTCCTTACATGCAATACCATGGGTCGCCAAATACCATTGGACACCAATACCATAAAAAAATACCACAGGATACAAGAAACCATGTGCTAGAATTCAACCACCTATGACTCATTCTCAAGTCAAGGTTAACCTTAAAAACCCCCCCTTTAAACTTGACTCAGAGTAATCACCCCCCCCATCGAAGTTTTATCGAGGAATATGACGTACACCCCCTATCACCTAGGTCTATCTCCCGATTTTACCGGTGAGTTTCCAGGGGTATGCATGCCTTAACAGGTCTTACAACCATATGCCCATTTACATGCAAATAACTCCATTAAATTTTTTCATGTGTCTTCATGGTGACTACACCATCACCATCCATTACTTCATCCTCTTGCTTTTCCATGCTCTTTTCTTTCTTGTTTTCTACCATGCTCATTTTGTACCTACATCCAACATTGTCATTGACGTCCATATAAAAAGAATCCATCTATCATATTAGATTTCTCCTCAGCTGCTATAACCACCATTTCTCTAGGGATTCTCTTCACATACATGGTTCAGCAATCTTAGTCCCACAACCGAGATTAAACCATCTCACATTCTTCTCGCAATCAAAGACTCAACCTCTCTAATCTATATCAAGTTAGGATACGAGTACACCTACAACCCTCGTACCTACCCAGTGGTTCATTCCACACTTGATACAACATCCCTTTTATGTGCACAAGAGGGATACCTTCTACTTCTAGCACCCATGGAAATCAACTTTTAACAACAAAAATGTTGGAGCGTCGGGTACCACCAAACATGCACCCCACAACTAATTCAAAAAACTAGGTACAACAAAATGAGCACAACTATATGCCAAACCATGTATCTAATACCAATTCTTAGGATTTAAATGTGCATTAATATAATACACGAGAGAGCACAAATCCTCATAGCAACACATTTAAGATAGACACACAATGTTTATGTGTAAAACCCAAAACTGATAAAAACTACCATAATAGATCTATTATCTCATTTGACCTATATTGGCCAATCTGGGCCAAGTGAGCTAGCCACCACTACCTCTAGGCCACTTTACAATGGAGCCTCCTCAAGGCTTATAAATACTTCCTTACATGAAATACCATGGGACAATACCATGGGTCACCAAATACCATTGGCCAACAATACCATCAAAAAAATACCATGGGCTACAAGAAACCATGTGCCCAAACCATGTGTTATACCTCAACCACCTATGACTCATTCCCGAGTCAAGGTTAACCCTAATACATGGATGGTTCCCTACTTCTTATCCACGGGAATGGGGTTGGATACCCATTCGGTTAAGGGAACTGGGTAAATGAAGCTAGCTTTGACTAGCTTCTCTACCTCACCCTTGATGGTGGGTGCCTTACGTGGATTCACAGCTCGTAAGAATTGTTGAACAAGCTTATCATTAGGATAAGTTTTGATCTGATTCTCAATAATGGGAGGGTATGTCTCTGGCATCTCTTTGTAACACCAAGAAAATACATCACAAAATTCTTTAAATTTCTCGGTGTATGTATTTCTTCAAGTGAACAATCTACACCGATATAAACGTTTCCCACCTTGTCAGGGATCCAAGAAATATTGATCAGAATTGTCAAATATATGTTCACCATGTTCCCTTCGGCATATATAGCATGCGTTCCTAATGGGACCACATGATGACCAACTTTCTTGCTTAAGGTCAATTGAAATTCATCATGCTCAATCCGTTTTAGCTCTAGGAGGAAGTAATATCGATGATGTATATCCTCCCAAGTCCGTTCCCGACCATACATAGCCTTAATAATAGCTTCATCGGAAGGTAAAGTGTCATCAAGGAAATCATTTGAGCATGAAAAATTGACCTCCCAGGCGAACGGTATGAGGAGATATTCCTCTTTTGTCCACAAAGTGGAAATACCAGGGTCTATAGTGACATCAAGTACAACTTGGTAAGTAATATGTACTACAGACAATGGCATTTCCACTATGATAGGTGAATGTCCTTCACACGAATCAACTGGAGAATGAATAGTCCAAGGATCAATCAAATACGAGTTACGAAATGGGACCAGAATCAATGTTGGTAACACAACACCAAGAGTGGAATTAATAGCTAAAAATGGTGCCGAAAAGTTAAAAGTTCCCATCAATGAAGGATACATTCTGACACCAGCGTTCTCAGTTTCCAGATGAGAATTTTCAGCTATTGGGATTGTGGAACCTGGCGATGTTGAGGAACTATAATTAGTAAATGAGAGTTGGTTGATTGTCACTACTCCACCTTCGTGAGGAAATCATACGACATGAAACACATATGACACAATTTCCTTCATGGCATAAATCCAGTTTTGACCCAGTAAAATATTATAGTCAAGGGGCACATAAACCACCTTGACCTCAACCGACATGGTATCCCCCCCAAGTGGACCTAAAAAGAAGCAATAATTTCATGTGGTTGAAATGAGTGTCCATCGAATGCTTTCAACATAGTCATAGATTTGGACAACACAGGAGCCAAGGCCCTTCCACCGAGTCAAAGACATCACTGACGTCGAAGCACCTTCATCATTAACTATATGTTTAATGGTGTTATTAAAAACTACACATAGAATTGAAAAGCCACATGGTAAGGTAAATGAGGCTTGACACCATTAGTCTCGAACTTAATCACATCGGGGCCATTAGAATCAAGAAATCATAAAGTAGACAACAGGGATTTTCTCTACGAAGGACAAGTTTGAAGCACTTCGAGAGCTGACATTGCAAACGGTGTTTGGCCCAAATCCTCTATAATGGGATAGTTCTAGGCGGCTCGGGTATTAGGGTTGTGCACCAAGATATTAAGAGCTCCTTTTAGCATGCGTGCTATATACTTGACCTTATCAATCTGCCAATGGATCCCTGAAGGTAGAGGCTATTTCCCCATGATTGGTTGTGAGGGACCATAGTCGCATGAATGGGTCTCAACATGAAAAGATGATAACATATTAATACAAATATGACCTCCCTCATGGGATGGAGGGTTTTGAATCCCACTAGACCCGTTTCCAACAACTAAAGCACTCGAAGTCATGTTTTGGCTATGCAGAATTGGATTTGTCAGCACAGTTGGGCTCTATGCGATGAACTTCGAGGCCTCATCAACCCTAGGGAACAAGTGCATAAGGTGGTCTCCTCCACAAATTTTACAATGGAATTTGACCTTTCTTTTAGGATTCTTGTCCCTACCAACATTTTTATTGTTCTTGTCATAATTACCATTTTCCTTCTTATCCCACCCTTCCTATTATTCTTCCCCTTCTTTCTATTCTGTTCAGGTTGTTGGTTATCCTTATAGTTCGATGACTGCATTGAATGTACATTAGCTGATTGGGTGGGGGTGGAAGAAGTCGTAGTTTTTTTTACCACAGACTGGTAAACAGACAAATTTTTCATTTGATTCATAACTTGGTACATAGCTCTCGCACTCACAGAACCAACAATTACATCGACATGCATTAGGAGTTTCAACTTGGGGTCATGAATCGATCTCGATGCGTTAGGAATGATCTCATAAAGGAGCCCATACTACACATAAATCAAGCCTAATTGTTGGTCTTGAAAAATGGGTTGTTCTTGGTATCCACTCCAAATGTTGAAACATCCTTCACGATATAAGGAAATAATGACTTAAGGAATCACTCCAATAATAACTCGGGTAGAATGTTGGCCTTAATTAATCTCTTCCATCTACGCCACTCTTGAATATGTTCAGATATGTGAGTATACTTGTCTTATCAAAATATGGATAAGATCTCCATGGTGGAATCATAATGAATTGACAACTGAATGTGATTAAGAAAGACCATGGCCAAATCACTAAAATTTCGGTATGTACCCCCAAGCATATATATCTACCATTGCATGGCTGGACTCATATGTGTGCATTGAAATAGTCTCAATTGAACATAATCATGGTTTAATGAATTCAACGAGCACCAGGGATCGAAATTAGTGACGTGATCACAAGGATCCTATTCCTTCTTACCTTCAAACTTTGGGATGTCTGAAGTAGGCTTAGTGGGGACCGAAGTCCATGTTAGATCATGTCACACTATATCGTTTGTAAGTCTAGACAAGTTAGGAAAAATCAATGTGGCTAGGAAATGGAGCCTAGGTTGTGACATATTATTCCATGCCCCCTAGAAATATTGGTTCTGACAAGGTGGATTCTGGTAAAGGCCATGACCTTGACCATCCAGATAACAACCTCAGCCCATATGACCCAAGTAAGGATGTACATGCATTTTCACATTAGGAATTCCTTGGGAAGGGGGTGTGATATTACCAAAATTATCCATTTGATGGGCCAGATTGCGCCCAAGCACATGATGAGGCATGCGTTCCCCCAATAAAGGGACACCGTACTAGAGGGGACCCATACCAAATGAAAAATTCTCTCCCAAGGGACCACTCAAAGTATGAGGATGATTCGTCATAAAGAATGCATTTGAAGGAATAGGTGTTGTATACGTTGGGAAAAAAGTCATGGACCCAATGTTTGCATGTCCACCTCCACCTATAAAAGGGTTACCACTAGTGCTAGGACAAGATTAAGGGTGTGTCCATCCCCAATGAATGGAGTAGAATGAGGGATATTACCACCTCTAAAATGATATGCAGTAAAATGGGATGATATTCCCCCTAGTCCAACACTAGGGTTACTACTAAGAATCATGATGGATGATGGAATACTCGCTAATACATTTGGCATGCCAAAAGTAAAAGGGTTTGAGGCAAAGAGAACATACTGATCCTTAGTACTCGACCCCCCCCCCCCCCCCCC
>LPNX010624786.1:52473-147458 GCA_001517045.1 Pseudotsuga menziesii
GTCAGAGTCCCTAGGACCCACAAGGTAGACAAAGAGGGGGAGCCATGGAATCCCCATCCTAATGCAGATGAAGGGGTCGGAGGGAGCTCTGATATATCAAAATTAGTACTCATTGTCAAAAGTCTAATAAGTCCTCTTTGATAAATAGGACTGGTATCACATCTATGGCTCTTGTAAAGAGGCTATGAAGGATAAAAAGCTGGTAAGCTTTCTAAGCAATGATACCGATGGGGAGATGAAACTTGATACATGATGACTCTACAAGGAAAGACTCAAGTAACAATGATCCCTAAATCCAACTAGTGAATAGAGAGCACATCCGTAAAGGAGTTAGGATAAATGCACACAAGAAAGGAATGGGGATAAATGAGCTCCCAATATGCAATAGATATGTCTCTCTTAGGAGAGGCCTAATACTTCCATACACTACAAGTGGAGATGTGTGACCAATTACAGTGGCCCTTAGCTTCAACGCATAAATTGACTATGAAATCCAACCCCTACTTGGTCGGGACACCCACAAAATAACCTCTGCAAGTACCCCCTACGGTACCTAGGAAATGAAATTATGGTCACCTCAATATAACCAATGCTTAGGTAGATAGTCATAGGCGAGATCCAATGTATGGGTAGGGTAGATGATCTTGAAGCTCGAAAGCACCAAAGGTACCTCAAAATCCCCCAGATACGAATAGGATCCTGGAAATATCTCCAACGCTCACTAAAGGTAGTGGAGGGACATCCCTGCCATTAACATGCATTATTCCTTGTGATTGACTCCCGTTTAAGAGGAGCTTCCTGAGAACACCAATTATATCAAGGATTTCTCCTCTCCCTAGTCAAACACCTAATTGTTTCCATTTTATAGTCTTGGATAAGTTTACTCACACAATCATATTCCAATACTCTAACACCTAAGCTTGTTGGTGCACCCTATAAAATAAAATCTTTCTAATCAATTTTAAATTAAGCGTTAATTTTAATGAACTGTGCTTACTCAAGGGATATTGTCATTCTACTAGTGATGTTAGGACTCAGTAAGAAAAGTAAATATGCACATTTGAAAACATTGCTAAGTACTTGTTTTCCAAATGAAAATATGGTATGCGATTAAATGAAATGCACAAAAATGATATCTTTCCCTTCAAATGCTAATGCAATATTTCCTATATGAAGCCTAGACTAGTTCCATTCCAAGAAAAACTAATGCAAGTGCCTACTTTAATTGAAGATGAAAAATCCAAATAAACATGCAATGATGCAAATATTTTGTATTTTCAAAATAAATGAATGAAAATGAAAAATGGAATCACTAAAATTTGATCCCCTTCAGCGAGTACAAAGACACTATCTTATTAAGACACTAAGGCTCAATGATTCATGCACTAAAAGAACAAAAAAAGTGGAAAAAATGACAATAATAAATTCCCTAAAAAACTAATAAGAAGGGAGTTTCCAGTCCCAATAAAAGCAGTCCATAGACAATATAAGGTTCCAAGAAGAATCAACAATACTCAGAACCCACCCAACAATCACTCCAACAAAGATACAAGTCAAAATTGGAAGTGTACACGACTATTCAAAGAACAACATTGTATGTATGCGACTTGCTAAACGAAAACTTGTGTATATATGCGACTATAAACACTATCACCCACGTATATAAAGTAAAGGGGGGAAAAAGTAATTTCAAGTACAAATCACTCAAGGAAATTGCCAATAGATGAATGTACCAATAATGTGACACAAAAACTAAAAGAAACAAAGAGAAATTCAAGCAAAATTCACCCAAAAACCCTAACAAAAAGGAGACTTCCCCAGTGGAGTTTCCAATTCTGTTACAAAGAAAATCTTCCTATGGCTTGGAGTGGACCACAATAGATAGGATGGCACCAAAAATCAGCTCTAATCACAAAAATACCATGTGAATATAAATGATAACAAAAAAAAATGTTTGTACCTCAATTGGAAGTTCAAAGAAGTTCGTCGTTGATTTTTCAATCCAATGCTTGAAACCTACAACTTGTCCTCAACTACAAAAGTATCCAAGCATATAATATATTCATTAAAGGTTAGGCCATACTATAGCATAATCCATTTTAACATGTATGAAGCAAATATACCCATGGAAATAAATATAACATTTGCACATGAAATTGGATGAGAAAAGAGTATTTCTATTAATTCCAAACAAAAGTACAAAGTGACAACCTTTGTCAGCAACCAGTTGGAACTGAGAAACCAAGTTCCTCCACCTGGTCCTCCACCACTTCAATCCTCCATGCAAAAGGCAAGATCACAAATACAATGAAGAGCTTGGGAGATGAACACAAAGCGTTCAATAAATAAGGATAAAGGGATGCAGACTTAAACATATGACAATAGGGAAAAAATTCGTTATATCTTCCCTACTCTCAAAGTTTCCTCCTTCAATAGTACTTCACAATGCTCATTATATATCCCCCGAATGGGAAATGGAAGGTCGAATCAGAGCATTTTCCAGTATATATAATGTCAAGGATCGTAGCCATCGTTACTTGGCATGGAAAATTTGTAATATTTTTAGTTTTCAGCACAAAACATGATGTACACAGGTTGTAATGGTGCAAGCTGTGTATATGCGGGCTGCACAACTATTGACCCGCACGGTACCTTCAAAAATGAATTTCTTAGGGTGGTATTGAAGGGATGGGAACACACTAAGAAATGGGGGTATAGTGAGTCTGCAAGGGAATAAGGGAAGGCCATCAAGGCATGATGCATAAGGCGTGGAAAACCATGCTATAACATACCCACTTGTAGAAGGAGAATAAGGTAGGGTGTATTGCTTTTAACTTTGAGGTTATACATTATGAAGCGCTTTTGGATTTGATCAATCTTTCTCTACGATTCTATAGAGATGTTGCAACCCCAAACTTTAGAGCCATACAAGATAACATGAGTGATGCGAGTTTCAAAAAGAAATTTATTTTTATCCCACATCATAAGGTTTGTTGATTTATAGTTGTTTTCAAGACCAAAATAAGATTTCCACTCTCCATTAATCCTTTTTCTCAATGCTATAGGTCTATTTAAGCTTTTGATGAATATTGATTCCAAGATATTAGGGAGACACTTCCTCCAAGATGCTATTATCATATACAAAATTAGCATACGTGATCTTCTTGGACTTGATAATTCTAACATTTGTTTTGTCGGTGTTAACACCCATACCCATATTAGAGTGGAAATGTTTGAGAATTCTTAATTGTTATAAAGATCAAAGGGGCACCTTGCCATAAGAATGATATCATCGGCATAGAGGAGGAGGATGACTATTCTAGCTAAGGTTGTGCTAGCACAACCTGCTTCTTATAAACAACCTTCTAGCTTATCGATGTATACGTTGAAAAGGGTAATGGGGATGGGGAAACCTTGCTTCAATATTACAATTAATATCTTTCGAACAGCCCTCAACGCTCTTAAATTTTGTAATGAAAGTATCGTACAACATTATTGTAGTAGCTCTCAAATCAAAAGGAACCTTTAGCTCTTCTAATCTATTCCACAAGTGATTTCTAGGAACTATATCAAAATATTTCCTAAAGTCCACAAAGTAGAAAAAGAGATTTGATTTACTATTATGATATTCCTCTACAATGATCATAAGCGTAATGAGGTGGCCATCATAGAGTGATGTCTTCTAAAGACTACATGACCTTTATCCCACTTACCTTCACTTTCTAGCCATATGCAGATTTTATTTTCTAAAATGATATCATAAAGCTTAGCTAAGATAGGGACAATCATAGTGGTTTGATAATTTGAGGGGTTAATTTTATCCTTGTTTTTAAATATAGGAATAATGAGACTCTAATTCCAAGGATTAGGGAAACCTTGCTTGACCGCTAGATTGAAGAGCTTGTGGATGTGAGAAATGAGGACCGACCCACTACCTTTAATATTTATGCTTTGATATCCTTCAATCTCCTTAGATTCTCCATTTGCAAGGCACTTAACCCCAAAATCAATGTTTGTTGATGAAAAAATTGACTCCACTTTAAGGAGGGTTTGAATGTTATCAATGACATCTGAGGATTCATATAGATTTTTAAGCTAGGCGTTCTAATATTTTGAAAAAATATTATTATTATCTTTAGTTTTACTGTTATAATTTGCCTCCAAAATTTCTAAGGAGCTACCTTAGAGAGGTGTAAAAGGTTTTCTTGATTTTATTTATATGGTGTATTTTTTTCTTTTAATTAGGGCTTTGTATCTATTTATCTTGTAAATTTTAGATTCTTCAATAGCTTCATTGATGATTCTTCTTGCATTTTTTCATTCTTTATCATAGGAGGGGTTGGTTCTTCAATTTTTCTTTTTACTCAAAACTTCGATGGAGAACTTGTCAATGGAATATGAGAGGATCGTAGTAAAATTCTGATAGAGGTATTATATATTGTTCATACTTGATAGAGGAAACAATTCATTTTTAACTCATTTATGAAAAGATAGTCCTTATTTATGTCAAATATTAAGTGTTTTTTACTATGATAATTTTCATCTATGTGGTCTCTATGCATGAAAAAATTGAGGGTTACAATTAGAGGTCTATGATCGGAGTCATGTTCATGGTTATTTAAAATTTCTAGATTTATCATTCTACTGTATAAAGGGATATTAGATATGACATAACATAGCTTCCAAGCCCGTGAATACAAGTCATTTAGATAGAATTTGGCCGCTTTATTAAATTGTTACAAATTATAATATCTTGAGCATTACAAAGTTTGATTAGCTTAGAGTCAAACAAATTTTCACCTAGATATGCAAAAAAAAATTTGTATCAACAATCTAGATCAGGGCCTTTGTTTAACCAAAGAGGATTAGGGTTGGAATACTTGCTCACAATAATAACTTGTTTACTCAAGTTTCAAGCATTAAAGTCACCCACTAAGAGGATATTGCCTTCATTCCTTAGAATGTAAATATCATTTTATAATCCATTGTAAGGGAGGTTCTTATCTATATTGTTTTTCTTATAAAATTTAGAATTAATAAGGGTGAAATAACATATAGCTATGTAGGTTTTCTTAGAATTAATGTTGGAAATATCTATTCAAATATACTGGTTGTGAGGGTCTTTCTTATAAATCTTATCATGGGGGGAGATGTTCTCTCTAATGTAACAAGATATACCTACAATTCCTCTACAACAAGATCACTTGTTCCAGATTGACCATAGGACAAATCCTTCTATGTTAGGAACCTTAGATTCCTCATGCTCCCAAGTTTCAACAATAAAAATAAATATCAATTTCACTCGGGATCCAGTTTAACGTGGGGCTTTGTTCCATGGGAAGCCTCGACAGTTCCAAGAGAGGATTCAGAGCATGTTGAGTTGCTATTTATTATTATATTTTTTATTTTGTCCCAAATAATCATTTTTCTATTTCTGATTAATGCCCATTTTCCTTCCTTCCTAGATTCTTTTACCTTTTGAACCTCTTTTCTTAATTCGCCTTGGTCTTCTAGAATGAGATCTTCATTTATGAATATTCTCGATCCTTGTTAGAGCTAAATTTGACATGAATTAACCTTTCTTTGTCACTTTATTAGTTTCCCCATCCTCTCTGCGTCTATGAGGCGGGTTGTTTCAATTTGTAGCCTATTACATTTATAATATAATTTATAAGATTTGTAATTAAATTTAACATTACAATATAAATATTTTCAATTATAATATAATTTATAAGCTCTGCAATTATAACATGATGTATATTGTTTTGAGATATTAATGCCTAGCAAAAGCTCCTTTGCTTCATAAGACCTAAATTTAAGTCTTCAACTCATTTTCTTCTAGAGACCTAAATCCTTTAGGGCTTCAACTCATTTGACCTTTAACCAAACTTTTCTTACTTAAGATATTTTATATTTAATAAATCGATTAAAGTAAAATACAAAATATTAAAATAGTAAATTAAAGAGTGGATATATTTTATTATTATTTTAAGATTTTTTTTTCAAATCTAGTAGGAATCTTGTTCAAAGTTATAGTTCTATTTAATTGATGGAAACTTTGACCATGGAATTTTTCCTTTAAAGTTTTTATCCCATTTTAAAAAGACTTGGTGTTGCAACCCTAGGCTTCTAGGAAGACTTGTTCTTGCGGACCCTTGCTTGTGAAGAGAATGCATCCAGTAGGACGTGGAAACTTTACACATAGTTCTGATATTTGGTAGCCTTGGTGGTGAATGCAATTTGGTTAGGATGGAATACTAGCATAAGCTAAGAGGACCAATAGATGGCTTGTCAAGTGAGGGTAGGAAACTAATGAGGCCTTAAAGTCAAGACTAGCGAATGCAATTTGGTTAGGATGGAATACTAGCATAAGCTAAGAGGACCAATAGATGGCTTGTAAAGTGAGGGTAGGAAATTGATGAGGCCTTAAAGTCAAGACTCGTTGGAGGACAATGTGATTAGGGATGTGTTGGATAGCGTGTCACCCATGGTAGGATAGGCACGTTGAGATGTGGACCAAGGGTATGCAAACACCTCACACTGGGAGTGGAATGACCTTTGGGAATCATTAAATCTTGGATTAGATGAATGGAAACATCATCATACATTGAGTGGTTGATTTCTTAACTATGCTAGCTCAGGGGAAGGCACAACAAGGTAGCCTATGGTTGGGCGGTGATGCCAAGATCCTTGCCAATGGTGAAATGAGCATGTTCATATTCTGCAAGTATAATGTATTTTTGGCTTGGGTTAAGTCAGGATGTGTTGATGAGGTGTAGTCCATGTGATACAAGTCAATTGTTGGTCATTACAAACTAGCAAGATCATGTTAGTGTCGAACGACGACTAGAATTCTTAAGTGGTATGGGATGCTCAAGAAGAACGATAAGTCTATCCATGTTACAAATGGTATCAGAGCCATGTTCGAAAATGGGAATTGTGTAAGTGTCTCTTCACTACCAACACCCCTTTCATTGGGATGTTCTAATGGAAACACGTTGACAAGGATGGAAATAGATTTAAGTGGGGATGAATGTCACAACCCTAGTATTTAAGGAAGACTTGGGCTTGAAAACCCTTGGTTGCGAAGAGGATGCACAAGTAGGACTTGGAAAGTTTGCACAAACATCTGATATATGGTATCCTTGGTGGCCAACTCATGTGTGGCAGACATGAGTTGGTTAGGATGACATACTAACATAAGCTAAGAGGAATAAGGGATGGCTTCCAAGTAAGGGTGAGCAATTTATAAGGCCTTGAAGTCAAAGAATCGTTGGAGGATAATGTGATTAGTGATGTTTTGGATGTTGTATCATCCATGATAGGACAATCACATTGCAGTGTGGATCAAGGGTATGCAAACACCTCATGTTGGGAGGGGCATGACCTTTGGGAATGATCAAGTATTAGACTAGTAGGATGGCAACATCATTGTACATTAGGTGGTCAGTTGCATGATTATGCTATCTCAAGGGGAGGTGTAACAAGATAGATTGTGGTTGAGTGGCGATGGTGTAACATTGCCTATGTTGAAACGAGCACACCCATATTCCATAAGTATAATATGCGCTAGATTGGGTTCGACCAGAACGTGTTAATGAGGCATAGTCCACATGCTACAAGTTAGTTGTTAGTCATGCCCAACTATCAAGCTCACGGTGGTGTCGAGTAGCAATTGGAATTCTTGAGTGGTATGGGATGGTCAAGATGAATGATAATTCTATCCCTCTTCCACCTAGATTGTTATAGTAAAAAAATTCTTTTGAGCATTTATTGCGACACTTTGGTCACGCTCTCGAAACTTAGCATCAAAGGTCCGAGTCCTTTTTTGATTCTTTCCAGGCTCGTAAAATCTCTCATCGTGAAAAGAGACCTAGTGGAGTCTTCTTTAAACTCTTTTCGGGATCCTTAAATACGAAAATATTGTCGAGTGATCTTGTCTTATTCATGCTCGTTAAAGCACTTGAAGAGTCGTTCATCTGACGGTAGGTTATCACTTTTTCGGTTCAGTTGAACTATTTTACGAAAAAGGACCCTATGGAGTCTTCTTCCATGGTCGTTCAAACTCTCTAGAAAATAACGATACCGAGTTAACTTTCATTGGACTTGTTAAATTAAACATTCAGAGACCCGCTTTTGGGAACGAACCCCTCCTCTTTCAGGTTTGTAAAACATATGAGTTTGGAATTATCTTCGGACGAGCTATAACGAGTGTTTGTTACCCTCTTTGAACTCTTAAAACTGAAAAGAGGCACTCATCAACCATGATGGGGAAAATGGGAAGGGAATCATTTTGCAAATAAATGGTAGTAGTTTGTCGTTACCTTTAAACATGGCACTTGTCTGCGTATCATTTCAGTCAATTGGGTATTCAGCTGATTTTTGTGACGATCCACTTTCATGAGTCATGTCACTCCTTTGAGTCTTTCAAAAGAATGCATTGTCCACCGTCGCACTATGTGTTTGTCTGGTCTAGTCATGCTGCCAAGTCTTTTGTCGTGCCGCCCGATGTTCAAAGGGAAGTTGAAGAAGTTTTACCTCTGCAGTCAATGTTACCAGGAATATTGCACCTTCTGCAGACAAAATCTGTTTCTTTGGCCTGAATGGTTCAGATCCAAAACAAATGAGTGAACGACAAAGGATGAAGACCTTCCCTAAATGTTGTAGACACTTGGAATACTGCTTCAATCATGACCTATGTACCTGTAAACATGTCAAACATACAAGCACATCAAAGCTACCAAAACAATAGATATGTAGCTTTGATGTGCTTGTATGTTTGACATGTTTGTAGGTACATAGGTCAAACATACAAGCACATCAAAGGACTAAGGAATCTAGTAACATATCCATACTAGTGACTAAGGAATCTAGTAACATATACATGTGAAATCAAAACAATAGATATGTGGGACAGAAATCAGCTTTGCATTAAGAATGTATGAAGAAGCTTACAACCGCTTTAGTGTCGACAAGCTCCTCCAAAAGACAAACACTTCATCCCCATAAGCTCCAAATTTTCTCTCTTTAATCTCCAATGGTTTGGACTAGGTAGTCAATTCAACAACATAACAATACCTCTATAGTTCTCCCCCTCAACTATGGATATGAGCTTGTATTTATAAGGATCAATGGATAGGGATAGTTGAGAGAATTGTGGGTGAGGTGGCTCCAAGATCCTATCAAGGGGGATCTCGAGCTCAAACTAACCCATACTGATAGGGATAAGGGAGGACACGAGGCTCATGATCTAGAAGCCTCAAGAAACTTCTTTTTTTCCCATTTTACCCAGGGTACCACTTTTGTTCCCTTATGACAGAGCGGTTTAGGTGAGAACCGCTTCAACAACGAAGAACTTCCGCGGTGGCACCACTTCTCTATAACATGATACAAGTGGTGCTGAAGAAGGTACCGCTCATTAGCTAAAGGGTAAGCGCAGTGCTAGGTTTTTTCAAGTAGAATTGACAAACAGAGCAAGTTTCCACTCCAAGTTTTGGGATTAAGGGAAAACATAGGATTTAAGGATCTCATCACATGATGGTGACATGATTTAGGTATAAAAGAATGCCCCCCAAAGCATGAGGCTTAGAGAGATACGATAAGTGAGAGCTTTGAGAGAAAAAGTTGTCACTTTGAGGGGAGAATGCCAGCTCGATTGGAGAATGTCGTCAAGTAGGAATCTGTAGTACATCAATACTTTTGACTCATAGACAAATGTAACCAACTCGTGGCTGCGAACCAATACAAGGTAGATCCATGAGAGGAATAAACAAGCATGGCTACTTGAATACAGTGTAGATTCATGTGATAGAGAACTCAAACTTGGACATAACTATTGGACATACAACATAGATCTATGTCATACAGACACAAATTTGAGCATAGTCATGACCATACAAATGTGGATCCATGCTAGATATACAAAACTCCATTGCAACCTCGGGAAAGCAATGAGTGCTAAACAAATACCTAGTTTCTTCGTCTCATCTTCCACAAAGTATGATTCTATCCATGTGATTACAATGTTCTAAAGTCGAACATGGTAGAAACCACTTGATTACCGGCCAATGATGTGAACCGTTAACAAGTGCGAGGGATATCACCATTAATGTCAATGATTCCCAAGGTACTCTAGTACAATCTACTGAGTATGAATAGATTTCTTGATGTTGAACACCCAATCGATTCTATCGATCAAAGGTCAATGATGTGAACCTATGTAGAGAGCGAGAGAATCTATCATTAAGGCATACAGATCTCAAGGTACTAAATTTGTTTCTAAGACTATTTCCCATATGATGAGATGATGTCGACGGGAATAGTCTCGTCGAAAAAGGTCCATGATGAGTCCCACATCGACGACACGAAACTTGGAACAAAGTTCTAGAATGATGTGAAATAAGGTAACCATAAGACTAACTCAAAAGTAATGACACAGTGACTGTTCCGATTGCAGAGGTAAAACTTCTTCAACTTCCCTTTGAACATCAGGCGACACGACAAAAGACTTGTTAGCATGACTAGACCAGATAAACACACAATGCGACGGTGGACAATGCATTCTTTTGAAAGACTCAAAGGAGTGACATGACTCATGAAAGTGGATCGTCATGGAGATCATCTGAATACCCAATTGACTAAAATGATATGTAGACAAGTGCCATGTTCAAACGTAACGACAAACTACTGCCATTTATTTGCAAAATGATTCCCTTCCCATTTTCCCCATCATGGTTGATGAGTGCCTCTTTTCAGTTTTACGAGTTCAAAGAGGGTAACAAACACTCGTTATAGCTCGTCTGAAGACAAGTCCAAACTCATATGTTTTACAAACCTGAGAGAGGAGGGGTTCGTTCCCAAAAAAGGGTCTTTGAATGTGTAATTTAACAAGTCCAATGAAAGTTAACTCGGTATCGTTTATGTTTAGGAAGTCTGAATGACCACGGAAGAAGACTCCATAGGGTCCTTTTTCATAAAATAGTTCACCTGAACCGAAAAAGTGATAACCTACCGTCAGATGAATGACTCTTCAAATGATTTAACAAGCGTGAAGAAGACAAGATCACTCGACAATCTTTTCATATTTAAGGAGCCCGAAAAGAGTTTAAAGAAGAATCCACTAGGTCTCTTTTCACGATGAGAGATTTTACGATCTTGAAAAGAATCAGAAAAGGACTCAGACCTTTGATGCTAAGTTTCGAGAGCGTGACCAAAGTGTCACAGTAAACACTCAAAAGACTCTTTTTGTTTTATGGTAGTACGAAAAATTAAAAAATGAACTCCCAAAACTTTATTGCTACCGCTCTTCTATCCTGCAACGACTTGAAAAACAAGTGTTAAATTCTCCAATAACTAACATTAAAGGATTACGACTGATTTATTTTGAGTAATAAATGATTTTATAACAAAACTATAACACGCCAAACCCTAAAATGCATATAAAACTCATGTAAATAGTAAAAAATCAAAACATTTTACCATTTACCCATAGTGGAGAGCCTTTGGAGCATTTTCTTGGCCATATTTTGCGTCACTGACATCGGGAGCATCTACCGTCGGATTCACGCACCGTCAGTTCCAGGTAATAGCTTAGACCCTACTCTTTCATTTCATGCCTTCAATTTTGATTTTTGGTGGTGCTTTGGGATTATATGGCGAGACCTAAAACCATGGAAGCGGGCACTGCTCTTATCCCTTGCAGGATAAGTGGTACCCTGCTAGAACCGCGCCGAAGAAAGTGTGCACAGGCGGTGCCAGCCATGGGTAAATAAAAAAGCATGCACAAGAAAAACTAGCTCATTTTTGATGATTTGGATGATTGGGAATGCTCCTAATTGTTTTTGATGGTTTTTGACAGGTTCTTATTGATAAAAAATGGTCATATGGAAAGAGAGGCAACATGACAACAACGATGCCTTTGTCGAATGAAACACAGGTTGTATAGCCGCGTTGAGAGACTAAGGACTCTTAAAGTTCTTTCACACACCCAGTATGGTATCACATGAGAAACTATTAGAACATATACTCCGGATGTGGAATCCGGAGCAACAATATTTTGAGGTTGGAGCTCACATATTGACAGTTTAAGTAGAGGACATCTACTTCATGACAGGCCTATTGAGACGGGGTGCTCCCATCTCTTTAACCGGTTCCCGTGGAGGGGACATTACTAATTAGGAGTTGATAGACTACCATTGCATTCCTGGGACTAGGACATCAAGGAAGAAAATTCCCATAAAAGCAGTGGTGGATGTCCCTCTACGGATAGTATTGTTTACCATGCAGAGAGTGGTGGGAAGCCAAGGTGTACACTAGGCGTCTAGAGCGCATATGCTCTACACCATAGAGGCCATGGAGCCCATAGTTTTCAACTGGGCGGAAGCTCTACTTTCGATCTTCAAGGGTCAACTGACCAAGTGTCGGCAGGGGGAGCTAAAGCAATTCAGTTTCAGTTCCATCCTAGCTTGCTTCTTTTTTGAGCGGGTTCCACAGATGAGACCCTAGGTGGTCTTTACAGAGTTGAGGGCATGGAACCGTCACATGCAGAGGTGGGTCTGGATTATGGCTCGTACTGGAGCGGGTAGAGGTAAGGTAACGTTCGGTGACCCGTTCTTTCGATGGTTGAGAGATCAGCTCCTCATGGTGGAGGACTATGCATATGCGTGCATTGACTTCAGTGGTGACCCTAACCTACCGCTCCCACCTGGTGGACAGCGGGGTGATATCGGTAAGAAACAAAAACCATAAAATGGAAATTGTGTTTTTATATTTTGATGTTTTACATATTTTTTATGTTTGGTAACAAGACTTGAATGTTTTCATGCAGACTTCGGAGCAACATGACCTGGGGGAGACTCCCCACTAGATAGGCGAGCCATAGCCTGTTTTGTACCATAGGGAGACGATGTGATAGGGGATCTAGAGGAGAACCTCAAGAGGTTGACTCTAGACATCCTGGATGCCTTGATCAACGACCTCCCACTGAGGTACCAGAGGCCTACTACGGGAGTACCGGGTCGTTTCAGTAGACTGTTACGTAGAGTAGCCTGGGAAGTTATGTGTTACCATGAGCATCATTAGATGATGAGTGCATGATGTATTCATTGAAAGCTGATAGATAGCTTCATGACTTTTGTATGATAATTTTTTACCTGAAATCCTACGCGCTTCAGATGAGGTCTCGTGACCTATTTTTTGTAAAACATGTTCATATATATATATATATATATATATATATATATAGAATTATACCTTGGTGTTTATATGTCTCAAATGGTAAATGTACAATGAACCATGTTTGATTTTCATGTCATGAATGGGCAATATGCCAGTCTAGGATGTAATTTTCCAATGAGTCAGCAACTACATTATGTTCCCTAGGGATATGCCTATAGGTGATAGTTTCAAATGACCTTTCTAACAAATGTACCCTTGGGAAGAGACGGAGAAGCACATGATTCCTAATGGTATAGACATGGTTTAGATGACAAACCACAAGTTGAGAGTCCATCAAGACTACCAAGTTGTGAACATCTTGAGAGGCAGCTTCAATCAGAAGACCTATGACTACTCGATACTCAACGATATTGTCGGTAGCGAGACCAATACAAACTGCTCCTGAATTGACCAAATCGTAAGCTGGGGAATAAAGAACCCAAGCAGCTGAGGCAAGATTCAAGGTGTGGCGGCAAGCACCATCAACAAAGCCATACAAAGCCATCTGCTATGCACGACCAAAACATGGTATAAATAGATATGGACACTAAACTCAAAACCATATTGAAAATACTTAAGCACACTGAAAGTCAAGTAATATACATATATACAAGATACTATCCAAGAAATATCTAGGCATAGTACCTCTTCAGGTACAACCCATTACGAGGTTGTCCTAAGGGGATTCCATCATAGTCCACGAGCTCATAGGCCCCTTTCTCTAAAACTCTGGAAATAATGAAAGGACCGTACCACATGGATTCGAACTTCCCTTTCCCTAGTTTGTCATATCTCTGATCATAAGTCAAAACTAGGTCACCCTCGTTAAAGGCACGAGGTTGGACAAACTTGCCATGCTGCGCCTTGACGCGTTTCTTGTGTGCATCATTAGCTAAGGCAACATCTCTTCTATTTTCTTCAAGGTTATTCAAGTATATAAATCTCTCTTCCTTTGTGGAAGTGTCTGGGAAAAGTTCGACAACAAGTTTCAAGGATGGAATCTGACATTAAATGGGAAAGACAACTTCGAGTCCATAGACAAGCTGGAAAGGTGTGAAACCAGTAGTTGTTTTCACTGAAGTCCTGTAAGCCCAAAGAGCAGAGAAAAGGATATGGTTCCAGTTGGATTTATGTTCTCCAACCATCCGATGAAGCATCGTTTTCAAAACTTTGTTAATGGCCTTGACTTGACAATTAGCTTGCGGATAATAGGGTGTAGAGTTTTCATGACAAAAACATAGCTTGGCACTTAGTTCCTCCATCATTTGATTATGGAAATGTGATCTGTGATCAGTAACTATGGACTGCGAGACTTCAAATCTCGCTATCACATGATTGAACAGGAAGAGAGCGGCAGTCTTACCATCCTCTGCATATGTAGGCATGGCCTCATCCCACTTTGTAAAATAGTCAATGGCTACGACAATGTAACCATGCCACCCAGCTGAGGTAGGCTTATAATGCATATAATTAATCCCCCATTTGGAAAAAGGGCCAACGACAATGACGGGGTGTAACGAAGTAGTATGAGTGCACTTTTCGGGTAAAAATGTTGACAGGGTGGGCATTTCTTAACAGCCTCGTGACAATCTTTAAAGACTGAAGGCCAGAAATAGCTAGCGTGAAGGATTTTTTGAGCTGTAGCCATCCTAGATAAATGACCACCACATGCTCCAGAGTGGCAATCATTAAACACTTGTTCAGCTTCCCCGTGGGTAAGACATCGCCAGAGAATGAAATCGATACCAAGTCTATACAAAGTGTCATTCAAGATGAGGTAGTATTTTGCGTGGTGACGGATACGATGGCGATCATCACGGGATAGAGTAGGCTGAAATATTTGTGTCTGGAGATAAATGACCAAATCTCCATACCATGGGTCAATAGTGCTTATCAGGAACAGGAATTCATCTGGGAATGAATCACTGGGTTCAGATTCCATCGAAGCACAGGGAAGATCACACATGAGCTCAGTAAATACCAAGGATTTCTTTGATGTGGCTTTGGAAAATTATAGATCAAACTCTTGTAGGATGACAATCCATCAGGAATACTTGCCCCTGAGCACCTGACGAGTCAAGATGTAATACATAGGGTTATGGTCTGCCAATACAGTGGTTGTGCAGAGCAAAATGTAGTGACGAAATTTTTGAACAGCAATGATCGTGGCCAATGCTAATTTCTCCACACGTGAATATCGAGTTTCGAAATCCATAAGATTCTTACTAGCATAGTAAATCATGTGCTCTTGACCGTTGGGATTCTCCTGCACCAAAACCATGGCGATGGTAGTAGTCGAGGCAACAATGTATAAGAGAAAATCCTTTGAATAATCTGGGTGGTGTATCACAGGTGAATGAGTCAGAGCGTGTTTGAGATTATCAAAGGCATGTTGGGCTTGGTCATCCCAAAAGAGCGGAGTGTCCTTCTTAAGGAGACACATATAACCGTGTGTTTTCTTTGGAAAATTGTACACGAAACGGCGGAGGAATTTTTCCTTCCCTTGCAAACTTTGGAGTTCTAGAAGGTTGGTTGGGGATAGTAGAGCTAAAATAGCTGCAATTTTCAATGGATCTATCCGGATGCCATCCTTAGAAAACACAAAACCTAACAAGCATCCCGTCTCAACGCAAGAAACACATTTATGAGGATTGAGCCATATGTTATAATGACGGCATCTCAGGAAAATGTATCTAAGATGACCAGGATGGTCCTCCCATCGCTGTGGATGAGCAGGGAGGTCATCAAGGTACGGTTCAACAATATGTTTTATATTGTGAAATGCATAGGACATAGCGCGTTGGAAAGTGGCTCCAGCGTTTTTCAGGCCAAATGGTAACTTCCTATATGCAAAGGTTCCCCATGGGAAAATGAATGCAGTCTTGTGCTGATCGGTGGGTAAAATCTCAATCTGATTATAACCCAGAATGCCATCCATAAATGAGAAGATGACACTTCCGACACAGTTGTTGATAATCTGGTCGATATGTGGAGTGGGAAAGTTGTTTTTGGGACAAGCTTTGTTCAAATATCTGAAATCGATGTAGACTCTAATGGTGCCCTTCTTTTTATTGACAGGGACGACGTTTGATACCCATTTCGTCAGGGGTACGGGATAAATAAACCCTGCTTTGAGAAGTTTCTCTATTTCAGCTTTGATAGGTGCAGCTTTCCGTGGATGGACTTGCCTTAGTTTCTTCCTGACAGGTCTAGCAATGGGATAGGATTTTATTTCATGGACCACAATGGAGGGATCTATCCCTAACATTTCTTCGTAAGACCAGGAAAAAACATCGCTGAATTCTTTGAAAATTGCTCTGTATGCTTAAGATTCTTCTGCTGAGCAGTTCTACCCAACATGAATATGCTCAAGGGTACCAGGCTTGGATGATATGTCAATTGGATTTGTTTGAGTAATGTTGCATAGGTTTCCTTCAGAATCTATGTGTTGCAACAATATAGGAGTTTGAGGTGCGTTGACAATATCAGTGGAAAAAAGGGATGCAAAATCATGGTCTACTGAACTGGTGTTGGGGAGGAACGAGGATCTATGATGATGATTCTCCCATATAGGCTCATCCATACTCATGATCTCCATAATGGACTCATCAGAAGGAAAATTCTGAGAGAGATAATCCAGAATAGGAAGAGAGGGTTCTAACCAGTAGGGTAGGTGGTAAGGGTCCGAAGTCACTAGATGAAGCTCATCAATGTGATCATTGGAAAGGGTTTGAATACCGTTGTAAATTTCTTCATGCAGGCTCAACGAGGTGGACTGAACAATTTTTTTTCCCTTTGGGTCATAATCAAACGATAAAATCATATTTACTGTCGCAGTATTTGTGTTAGGAGGGGTTGACGGAAAAATCCCCATAAGGGATGAATCCTTCAACATGCCTAACCTAATCGACTGGTAAGGAGGAGTGGACTGGACTAACATAGGGATGTTATTAGCCGTAGAGGTAGTAACATCCGGTGTACAAAAATTGAGTTGGTCAATGGTAATAATTCTCCCTAGATGCAGAAATTGGATAGTTCGAAATACCGTTGAAGCAACAACAGTCATGGCATAAAACCAATTTATTCCTAGAAGGAGGTTGTAATCTAGCGGGGCATCTACTACTTCCACTTGAATAGAAACATATTTTTCTCCAAGCTCGACTGAAAGGGATAATATGAGACCATGGGGCTGGAAACCTCATCCATCAAAGGCTTCAGAGTCATAGGTGATGTTACAAGCTCGGGAGAGCCAATAGCTTTCCAACAAGATAGGGACAAAACCAAAGTTGAAGCTCCTTCGTTTAAGATAGTTCTAAAGACCTTCTTTCCGACTACTTTCATTATGATTTGGAAAGCAAGTTTGTGAGGTAGTTTAGACTTATAGTTCTCGACATTGAAATGGATCAAATTAGTATTGTATGGGTCTAAAGCTCCTAACGCAATTAACAAGTTTTTGCGTTGTGTAGGACAACTTTGGAGTACTTCCAAGATAGACATTGCACATGGTGCCTGAGCTAGATCTTCAACTACATTATGAAATTGAGTAGCTCAGGCGTTATGGTTAAAAACAGCCTTCCTAAGAGTGCTCTTGGGTGGACGCAAAACCATGTTGATATTAGGTTTCTCGATGGTTAGGGGAACAGTAGACGAGGAATCGAGAGAACCAGTAGAGGGAGCTTTTCTTGAAGAAGAATTGTCTTCTTTCTTGTCTGTGGGTTTGTCATAACTTTGACTTCGAGTTTGCAAACTAATAGTATTCGAGGACATCATGCGAATTTCCTCTAAAGAACTAGAGTTTCCTTGATTAGACATGTGGTCTATTAGTTGTTGTTGAGAGGGAAAAGGATCCGTGAGAACTGCTGGTGCGGGATTAGTTTTCAAGAATTGGGTGATTTCATCACGATGAGGACACTCTTTCGTGAAATGGTCACCTCCGCATAGCAGACACGGATATTTCTTTTCTTTTTCGTTTATCATTCTCATTGGTAGTTGGTTTTGGATTCTCCTGTTGGTTTCCAGGTTTTTTGTTTTTAGCTTTACCTTTATTTTTATTGTTGCCGAGAATTTGAATACTCTGAATGGAATTGACCTCGGTGGAAACCTTGGGATTTAAAGGAGTGGGGGTGTAATTTTGGGGTTGCTTGGCAGGTTTTGCTGTCGACGAGGACTAGATTGAACCAACAATCCCATCAAAAGAAGTTTCTTCTGGTGGCTTGGCAGGATCATTGCTTGGGCAAGGAGCTTGAGGGATCAAGTCATACAATGTTCCAGACTGGGATAGACCAAGTCTAGATATTGGGCTCGACTAATGGCTTTCTCTTTAGTAACGACACTGCCCATAGCCACATCTTAGGCGATTGGAGGCAACAAAGATTTAGAAAACCAATCAGCTAACAACTAATTCGGGATAGAAGCCTTAATAAGTCTTACCTGCCTTCTCCAGTCATGGATATGATCGGATATGTGGGTGGAGGTGTTTTGTCACAGAGAAGTTAAGAGATCTGTACCCATTTCATAATGGATAGGAAGTTGAAAGTGTGTAAGAAACGCAGTTGCCAATGAGCCCAAATTCACAAACGAATGTTGCAGAAGTTCAATGTACCATTTCACGGCGGTACCAGTCAAAGTTCGTTGGAAGAGCCTTAAATGAACTGAATCATCCATAAGGGAGTTTGAATAACACCACAAATGGAATGTCATGACATGGTTTTTCAAATCGTCTCCCTGGTTCCCATCGAAATTTGGAATGTCCGATGGTAACTTTACCGGAATGGGAGGCCACGAGGGGTTATGTCGAATGGGATCATTAATCAACTTGGACAAATCAGGAAAGTCCAAAGTTTCTAGGAAAGGTAACTGATGATTAGGTTGCACATACTGGTAATATTGATATGGCATATAAGTACCAGCAGGATCGTAAGTAGACTGATAGACAAGTTGTTGTGATGAAGAACCGCTGGAAGGTCCACCTACGGGGGGTTGATTTCTGGGATCATGACCATTAGGACCACTAGAGCCTCTAGGAGGAGGACCACCAGGGCCTCCAGGACCACCTGGACCACCAGGAGGAGGATCGGATGACCCTCCGGGACCCCTGGGAGGTAAACCTCTGGAGCCTCCAGAACCACTAGGAGGAGGGCCACCAAATCCTCTGGGACCATTAGGAGGGAAGCCACATTAGAGGAAATTTTAACTCAAAATGGGCCTTTTAACTTTTATTCAAATTCCATGTCATCATGTGTTAGCCAATGAAATTGATTTAAATTTTAAATACCGTATAGGTCTTCAACACTTTTTTAATATAAATTTGGGGATAGGTATCATAAAAAAAACTACTTTTTTTGTTTGTATTTTTGACATATCTCCCTGTGTTTTTACTCAAATTTCAATCGGGAGAGCTCGTTGGATGCGGAATTAAATTCCACATCCAACGAGTACCCACTTGGCATACTTTTGATGGACCCCTCTACCCCAAAAACAAGAAATACCTGAAAAAATGAAATGATGATGTCATCATTCCATTTTTTCAGGTATTTCTTGTTTTTGTGGTAGTGGGGTCCGTCAAAAGTATGCCGAGTGGGTACTCGTTGGATGCAGAATTTAATTCCGCATCCAATGAGCTCTCCCAATCGAAATTTGAGTAAAAACACAGGGAGATATGTCAAAAATACAAACAAAAAAGTAGTTTTTTTCTTTTCTTCCTCCAAAATTAAAAAATATTATTTTATTATTTTAACTATTATTTTATTAGTTCATTTTAGGAGGCCCATTTTGAGTTGAAATTTCATCTAATGCCAGGCCCACCAGGACCACTAGGACCATTAGGACCATAAGGAGGAAAGCCACTAGGCCCTCCAGGACCATTAGGCCCCCCCAGAGGGAGGACCTCTATAAGGCGGTCCTCCAGCACCCCCCGCAGTATGTATAGGTATCCCTCCCATAGCTGGCATGTAGGACCAGTTAGGTTGCCCCCATGGCGTGAAAGTATTACTAGGATATGGAATTCCAGCATAAGGTATTCCTATAGGATTGGGTTGATAATTGATGTTTCCTATAGGTGCTTTATTTGCTGTGTAACCATACCCCCAAGAGGTTTGATTGGTTACAAGTTGTGCCCCCAAGGGCTAACCTGAACTGGATGGGAGGTTAACCAGATTCATGTGGGTTTGAGGGACATAAACTGTAGATTGCTCTATACTAGAGGTTTGTCCATGACTAGCTACAATTCCAGGGACATATAATGTAGGTCATGCCGAGGTTGCCCCCCGGCACTAGAAGGTATTGATGAAATAGGAACTGAATGTTGTGCCCCAAGTGCGGAAGACCCGGGAGGATTTGGGACAAACATAATATGGGAGGTGGTGGGGTTGGTAGTTTGACCTAGATTATGTGGAGTCACAATGCGATCTAGAATAGGTTCAATGGGTCTCATAGAATCAGCAAGTGAGTGATATCCCACAAGAAAAACTGTTGAACAAGGTGGTGGTGTGCCCAATATGTTATCTATTTTCTTCTCAATTTCTTGTGCACGTAGAATAGTTGCCTGGTATTGTCTATGTTCTTCTTCATTTGGTGAAACTTCTTCAGAAGAGTTTAAACGGGTGCCAAATAAGGCAATGGCTTGTCCTATAGAGGTATCCCAAAATGGAGCATTGGGACCATAATCTGGACGGGTGGTATCATCAACATGAACTTCTATGGGAGAATGGAATGAAGTATTACCCCTAGAAGGTTGTTGGACCAAGGGAGGTGCATGCGAAGGATATGGATCTTCGCTTTCTGCAACCACATTTTCTCCCACTTGGGAGTTGGTAGCAACTCCTTGGTCGATAGCTTCCATAGGATTTTCTCTTGAAACATGAATAAAATCAGGTGGAAAGCCCCATACTCTTCTGGACTGTCTTAATTCAACCAGTTTGTACTGTTCCTAGCTAGCCTAGGGTCTCAAAACTAGAAAACACACCAAAAAAATCCCTACTTAAGCTACAGGCCAAACAAGCAAAATTAAATGACAGGAGGAGTTCAGATAGTCAGGTCTCTCACCAGGATTGTCAAGAAGGTGCCACTCGTGATATACCTCAAGGGTACATGCGTAGTAATCTCCTTGAATACTTTTTTCGGTGTATGGCTCCAAGCAAGACGACCAAAGGGATTTTCTTAGACAGATAAGGTATCCTAGTGGGGTCTCCCGATATATGCAAGGTACGTGGGAGCTCAAATTGGTAGTAGTGATGTCTAATCCATAACTGTTCACAAGGGGCCTTCCTATATACAATCGAGTACGTGAAGTACCTTTCTATATACCTCAAGGGTACGTGAAAGGACGTTCGATATACTGATGGTACGTGGAAGAACCGCACGAGTTTTAGGATGTAATGCGGACGAGTAACGACAGCTCCTATGCTTAACGATGCCCAAACACGTCTCTAACCTATCACTCAAATTGCTATGTAAATTATAGCCTATAACTACCGTTAATTTTAAAGTGAACGGTTAGGTGAATGCATGGAATTTTCACAGAAAAAGTAAAACCATGCAGAATGTAGATGCAAATATTTCACTTTACTGTTCGTGGTGTGCCTACCTACAGGAGGGAAAGAGAGTATTTTCTTTTTGTTTTGAAAACCAAAAATTCCCAAACAACTACTTTGAACAAACAAAATCAAAGACAAGCAACAAATTCCAAACTCATTTTTCTTTTTGAAAGCAATCAAAGGGGTAAGAGTCTGTTTTCCTAAAAGAAAAACAACAAGCACTCTACATGCATATGCACTCTATTTTTTTTTATTTTTCTTAAAACATAGATAGATATAACTTAAAACTACACTCTTTTTCTTTTGACGAGATAGTACTAATGCAAGAGAGACAAAAGCACAAAGAGAACCTGAAATCTTGTGAGGCTAATCAGAGATCCAACGCCTTATGCTCAATAATGATAATGACCTAATCTCAAACAAAAAAGTTTCTTTTTAAAAGCAAAAAAGAAGTCCTCTATGGAAAAAATGAAATTAAGATGCTAAGCAAATGGTTTTTCTTTCATTCTTTATAAAATATATGAAAAGAGAACTAATTGAAACCTAAGCTTTCAAAAATTCCTTTCAAAATCACAACCAACAAGCATGAAAGCAAATGAATGATCAACAAGCCTAATCTATCTTTTGAATTCTTCAATCAAACCAATCTTTTACCACAGAATTTTCAACCATGAGCATTTAGATTCTAACACACAAGCCTGACAATGCAGGGTTGAAAGCAAACAAAATCAACTTTTTGCAAAAAATGATAAAAAACTAGTTCTGGAACAAGGCCTACCTAGCACCGCCCTGGAGGGGTCTTGATAGAGTGGGTCTGGACGAGCACCGCTTCTGGATAATGGGATTCAGGCGGTGGCACCGCTTATGGCTAATAGAGTTCATGCGGTGGCACCGCTTGTTGCCAACAACACATGTGCGGTTCCCTTAATAGATCCAAAACACAAGGAGAACGAGAAATCAAGTTAAAAATTGATCAAATCAAGTTAAAGATTGATGAATTAATAGTAAAAAATAGCATATAAAGTCGAAATAGTTTAGATCTGGATAGATCTAAAAGTTTCAAACCAAAATTCACTAAGTCAGATGTCATATCTGTTGAAGAGAGTTAGAGATGGAGCCTGGATTCGGACAAGAGTTCAAGGACTGAGGAAGATCAAATCAACTGAAATTTGCTTTGCTCCCTAGTGGAGTCACCAGATTTGTTATCAGGAATATTGCACCTTTTGCGAACAGAAGTTGTTCCTCTGGTATGAATGGTTCAGATCCAGAACAAAGGAGTAAACGACAAAGGATGAAGAACTTCCCTGAATGCTGTAGACACCTGGAATATTGCTTCGATCATGAACTTGTGTACCTGCAAACATGTCAAACATACAAGCACATCAAAGCTACCAAAAAGTCATCTACATATCCATACTAGTGACTAAGGAATCTAGTAACGTATACATGTGAAATCAAAACAACAGATATGTGGGACGGAAATCAGCTTTGCATTAAGAATGTATGAAGAAGCTTACAACTGTTTCCTTAGTGTTGACAAGCTCCTCCACAAGACAAACACTTCATCCCCATAAGATCCAACTTTGTTCTCTATGCTCTCCAATGGTTTGGACTAGGTAGTCAATTCAACAGCATAACAATACCTCTATAGTTCTCCCCCTCAACTATGGATATGAGCTTGTATTTATAAGGCTCAATGGATAGGGATAGTTGAAAGAATTGTGGGTGAGGTGGCTCCAAGATCCTATCAAGGGGGATCTCGAGCTCAAACTAACCCATATTGATAGGGATAAGGGAGGACACGAGGCTCATGATCTAGAAGCCTTGAGAAACTTCTCCTTTTCCCATTTTACCCAGGGTACAACTTTTGTTCCCTTATGACAGAGCGGTTTAGGTGAGAACAACTTCTACAACGAAGCACTTTTGTGGTGGCACCGCTTCTCTATAACAGGATATAGGCGGTGCTAAAGAAGGTACTGCTCATCAGCCAAAGGGTAAGCATTGTGCTAGGTTTTTTCAAGTAGAATTGACAAACAGAGCAAGTTTCCACTCCAAGTTTTGGGATTAAGGGAAAACATAGGAATTAAGGATCTCCTCACATGATGGTGACATGATTTAGGTATAACAGAGCACACCCATATTCCATAAGTATAATATGCTCCTAGATTGGGTTTGACCAGAACGTGTTGATGAGGCATAGTCCACATGCTACAAGTCAGTTGTTAGTCATGCCCAACTAGCGAGGTCACGGTTGTGTAGAGTAGCAATCGGAATTCTTGAGTGGTATGGGATGGTCAAGATGAACGGTAATTCTAACCCTATTACACCGAGAGTGTTATAGTAAAAAAATGAATGTATCACTGTAGAACTTTGTATTGCCAGAAAAAAATGGACCCGTTGGAAAGGTTAAGCTTTTCCTCTTTTTGACTCACTCAATATTAAATATAAAATAGAAATAACGTAAAATGGTGCTTAGGAAGGTCAACTAATGTTCTCTTTCTTAAATTCACATTAGAATGTGTCATAAATATAAATGTAATATTTATTTTTGATATGGAATTCCAAAAAAATTGCAATAATTTATCAAATACAAAATTACCTTCTATCTTTGAACTTTACCAACTTAATGCCAAATCATTTAAAAAAAATATTTATATTAATAAATACATTTCCAAAGTGACATTCATAAAAAAATTCAATTTTTACCCACCAAGCAAAAATAATATATTGAACTTTGTTACAATTCCCAATTGAGTACTTCAAATCCACTAATGTGATTGTTTGGTTGCTTCACATTGCCTAACCTTTTCATATTTTCAGCCATATGACTTTTTTCATTTAGTTTTCTTTTTATTTTTATTCTAAATTTCTTCATACCACTATTAATATAAAAAAGAGTAAATACTAATGTGAAACAAATTTCCATTAAAAATATTATAATACAATAATAACTTGTAAAATATATTAAGTAAATAACAACCATAAGTTAGAGAATTGAGACCATTAAAATACAACAAAACAAAACGAAACAAAAGTAAAATAATCAAATAATCAAAACACAATGATGAAGTTTAATAAAATGGATATGATAGTGAAATATTGTCTAATAATCATGTGTGAAATCATTAAATCTAAATTACAAAATAACTTTTGAACCCTAATTCAAACTAAAAAAATATATATATTGTTTAGTAATCATGTGCCACATCATTAGATTTAAATTACAAAATTACTTATGCGCCTCAGCTCAAAGTCAAAATCCTAAAATAATATATATATTGTTTAATAATCATGTGCCATGTCATTAGATTTAAATTACAAAATTACTTATGAACCTCAACTCAAAATTCCCAAGGTGTTGTTATAGAAACCTCCTTAACTCCAATTCTAACAGCATGTGCAATTTTGGTATCATATGTTATGAGTTATTATTATTTTTTCATATGTCTATGTAGTGTTACATGCTATCTTACATGCTATTTTTTCATATGTCTATGTAGTGTTACATGCTATCTTAGTGCTATATTGAAATTCCATTACATATTAATACTCCCTTTTCTCTAAAATGCTTCCAAATCTTACACTAATATGACCCTATGCAATGTAGTGGTATATCTCCTTTATATCTTCAACACGATATGAACCTCAACGAGATATCTCCTTTATATCTTCAACACGATATGAACCTCAATCTTTTTTCAACTCTCATACATTTCCCTTCATAAGACCATTATCTAAGACAAATAAAATGGTGTAAAGTAATTCAAGGGAAAAAGGCTCTCCCCAATCAATGCATTTTGTTGTTGAGATCTCTAAAGTTATCCCTAAGTTGATAATGTCAACATCAATAATTATCAAGAAAATATGACATTATCCTCACAAAGCTCTAACAACAATTAGTTGAAAAAGAGTTGCATAAGTTGGACATAATTCATTATATATATATATACTCAATGAACTATGGCCAACCTTTACAACTCCATGCCAATGGATTATGTTAAATTATACCATTTTTTTAAGGTAAACTTTTGCTATAGGGGATTTTTTATTGTCATTTGTAATAGCGCATAACAACATATATTGAATATGAAGACACGATTATGGTTTTGACGCAATGTTGTTGTTTTCATCACACCATGGTTCCTACAACTTAGATTGGGCATCATGTTTATTTATATAACCCTACTTTGGGTGCATTTCCCAAATACTCCCAATCCACTTGTGGAACAATATCATTTTGAAGGAGAGTGGTAATATTCTTGGTAAATGTCTTAAAATTATTCTTGCAAGGTTTAAAAAGTTATCATCACCTTAAAGAGAATGTGTTTAGAGGTCAAATTGAGTGAGGTTTCTTTGGCTATATTGTCATACAATGTAGAGACCATAGATGGTCTTAGGTCTTAGTTTATCAGAATACACCATTTTGTTTTAGGAATTGTGAACATACACGGTATTTGAAATATGTTTATCCAATAGCTCCAATCCCTTCGTGGTGGGTGGGGGGGCTTGGTGTAGTGGGGGATTTAAGCATAATAAACCTAGAGAATGTTGACTAATAGATAAGAATCATCTAGAGGCAGTTCCAAAAATGCATACGAAGTGATTAACACTCATCACTCTAACTCAAGCTCCCAACCCTCTCTCTGAATGTTGTGATGTTGATATGGGTTTCATGGTTTGTAATAAAATTGGTCTTAATAAACTATAATCATCATCAATATTTATAACCAAAACTAATAAATATAAGTTGGGGGGCTATGTGGCTAGGGTTTTTCGAGGGTTTATGTGACTAGGGTTTTAAATGGTGGTCAATGGATCAATGAATAGAGCTTCATAGTTCATTTTTCCCTTTTGTCTAAGTTTAATATGGCAGTGGATATCAAACTGGTTGACTATTCAGATGAGGAGACCTCCAACTCCTCGATCTTCTACAATGATGAAGAATTTAATTCATCCATTTATGGCTTGCGTGTAAACCCTATGCTAGTAAATGATGGCTCTTCGGATGCAATACGGGACTAGGGGAGATGGATTTTTGCAATGCGAGGTGGTCATGTCAAAACTGTTGCTACCCACCTTTCCCACCAAGTTTCGGTTGATGATGGTGGTGCCATCAACAACGCTCGTTCCTCATGCGAAGATATGGATTGAAGGACAACTACTTTCTATAACGATTTTCTTGTGGGTGATTTTTCATCCCCCTCTTTTTCCCAGGATGCATCAGATGTTTCTAATATTTTCCTACATTCTCCTCCATATCTCCTATTTCCTTAGCATGACGAGGTTATATCCTCAGGGTTCATTGGTAGCCGGCTTGATTTATCATAAGTCTCAGCCTTCTCCTTTTTTGCAAAGCATAAGCCAAAGAAAAAGGTGGTCAAGTCCAAAGGTTCCAAGGTATCACTAGTTATAGGTAAATATATCTCTATCATGGATATCTCGATATTGCTAAGAAAAACCCTCATTTGAAAAATTTGTGGAAGGAGGGTCAATATTCAGGAATTGAATGTTTGGATCTAGATCTCGTGGTGTCCACTGATCATTTGATCACCAGTTGTTAAACCTCTGGAAAGGGGTTAGTTCATTTTTTAATTTGAAAATGAAATGGATACTCAGGCCATCCTTCAACGAGTTTGGGGTTTGGATAAAAATATGCTCGTTCTGAAGGTTTGGAACCCTTTGTTCGATACTCCTAAGGATGATATAAAGGGTATTCCGGTGTGGGTCAAGTTTCCATGGATCCCTATGGAATTCTAGTCTCATGGGGGTTTAAAGGAGATTAGAGATACCATTGGGAAATTCCTCGTAGCCGAGGTGAATATTTTTCTCTCTTCGACAAGGTCGGTTGCACGTATCCTGGTTGAAGTTGTCTCGAGAGAAAGCCTGTTCGAATCAATTGATATGGTGGCACATTGTATTCACTCAATAATTGGATTACATTAATGTCCCTTTGTAGTGTGCTTGTTGTCATTGATGTGGACACATTATAGCAGACTTCTCTCATTCCTTTTGTAAGAAGATTTGGAGGAGGAAGGAATTCAATTCAGTTAATGCCTCAGTTCATAAGCCGTTGCTTCCAGATTCTCTCCCAAGGTGATCACCCTCGTAGATTCAAGGGAGGATCCAATCCCAGATTTTTATCTCGTCAAAGATCTAATTATGTCGACCAATGTGGATTTTCCCTTGGATCTATGCCTTCTTGTTCCCGTTCAAGACCTCTTCAAAGGAATTGACATTATGCCTAACCAATTTGATAGGAAGACAGATATATGACAAAAGGTGAAGGTCATGTTCCCACTTCTGAAGGATTCAAATTGACCACCTTCTCCCATTCTGCATGTGAGAGAGGAACTTTTATCTATCCCTCATGCCTTGGAAGAGGTTCCTAATATTCTCATAGATAAGTGGGTGGTGAGTGACTTGGTTGTAAATTTATCAGATGTGAGACAGGTGGGAGGTTGTGTCCCTTCCAATACCTTAGTTATCCAAGTGTGAAAGAGAATTTGACGTGGCCCTTACCTTCTTCGTTCGCGTTGTAAGGAAGGTGTTGGACTGGAGTTTGATCATCCTCCCTTATCTTAGAATTAAAAAGGAGGAAGGGAGGAAACTTAACATCACAGGGGAACTTCAAGTATTGAAATCCTAGGGAGGGGTTACCAAATGAAGATTCTCTCCCTAAATGCTTGAGGCTTGAGAGGGAAATCCAAAGTCACATCCTTAAAATGGTTGGTATATGTGGAGTCTCCTCATATTTTACTTCTTCAATTAATGATGGATAAAGGTGAGATTATCATCCCTATTTTGGAAAAGGTGTTTAGTGGTTGGTATTTTGTAGCATTGGGTGTTGATAGCCTCTTAGGTGGTCTAATTTTTGGGGTGAATCATTCCCTGGTGATAGAAGGTTATTTTGTTTGTTCTTCTTCTTTGTGTTTGGAAGATTTCTCCAAAGAATGGGATAGTCACTTCATAGTCTTAAAAAAATATGGTTTGTATGAGAATCATAATTCATTCTGGGAATCCTTTGACTAGGAAAATGTTTTTTTTGGGTTCCCAATAGCATTTTTGGAGTGGATTTTAACTTTGTCTCTTCCAGTGAGGAAATTTGGGGCATGAATTCCAAAGAAGATCATTTGGGTTCTTTTTTCCGCAATGTGTTTGAAGCTAAGGAGTGGATTGATATAAAGCCAACCATTCCAGTGGAAATTTGGACTAATAAAATGTCAGATAATGTGGGAGTAGCTAAACGGTTGGCTAGATTCTATATGCATGAATCCTTATGCGATCGGTTTGCAAATTTTTGGTCTTTGGTTCATAATTCAACTTTCTCATATCATTCCCCAATTCTATTAGAAGTTGAAAGCAAAGAGGTGAAGCTTGGGGTCTCGTTTAAATACAACTCTAGTTGGGCAGAGGACGTAACTTTTCAATCAATTGTGAAGGATAAATGGAGGCTGATAATACACGATAAATTGAGTGGAGGATTAAATGTAGATCCCTTTGGTTGGAATTTGACGATCAGAACACCAAATATTTCTAGAAATTCGCTAAGCATACAAAGGTGGTCAACAGAATTTGGAACCTGAAGAACAAAGAATGTGTTATCATCAAAGGGTATGTCACTCTTCATGTGTTGGGTTTCAAGCATTTCTCCTCACTCTAGTCTTACCCTAGGAAGGCTTAGATGGATTCAATATTGCAAGTCATTAGAAATTTCCTAAGAATGGTTGAAGACGAAGAATATGAGGTCATTTTTCAGCTTGTTAATAACGAATAACTTCTCTAGATTTTATCTCTCTTCTAAAGAGGCAAGATCCCTGAGACTAATGCCTGGCTAGCTGAATTTTTCCTTGATTTATTTGAAATCGTGGATGACGGTCTCTTAAAGGTGGTTTAGGAATATCATATTAAGGGGAATTTAAATTCGAAATTCTTGGTGCTTATTTGTAATAAAGATAAGACCAAAAAAATTGATGATTGCATGGCATTCCCCATGTAATGGAGTTTATAAAGTTATAGCCAAAATCATTGTAGTTAGAATCAAGCCTATTCTCTTTAGGGATGTCTAGAAAGAACAATTTGGTTTTCTCCAAGGGCGTTCAATTCATAAAGCTATAGGAGATGCACAAGAAGGATTGCATACAATCAAATACCAAGATTTAAAGGATAGAGTACTTAAATTGGACATGTCTGTAATACCCCAGTTTCAACCCCAATTGCATTAAATTATAAATGATGTAAATAGCGTTAATAAATCATGGTGTGGAGCTCAAGGCAAAGGCCCCGCCATGGATTTAGTCTTCTATGTTTCGGCAATTAAAATCGATGTTGATGGTCATCGTGCTAGCCAACGACACAATGTAATTTTCTACATCATGTAAATATGCAATTAATTATAAAATACCCACAACTAGCTATGTCAATGCAACATTAAAGAGATGGGGGAATTATTTCACAAGGAATAGGAAGGGGGGGGATTCAAACCCCTGAGCCAATGGGGAAAACCCATAAAGTGGTAAACTACCCAATTTGTCTTTTGTGCACAGTCATCCAAAAGTGGTTGGGTTAGTTAATGCTTGGGATGGGAAGAGTATGGCAGTCCAAAATTCGAATTGGAGAAGCCATCATATTTTGGAAACCGTGTTTTGACTTCCTAGGCAAGTAAAAACCCAGAAACGTCTACCCATTCCATCATTCATTCACGACCTCTCTCCCTCATGCGTTTTTTGGAGCTCTAGGGCATTTTTCTTCATGCACTCACGTGGCTGAGCTTCCTCACGTTTTTCGTTTGATGTGTTTTTTCCCTCACGTGGGAAGCCATTTTCTTCAATTTCCCCAAGCTGGGAATTCATTTTTGTAAATATCAGTGGTTGGGTTTCCTTCCCCATGATTTGGTTTCATTTCCCCATTGTTTTCTTACCTGGAAATCAATTTTTTTGGTAATGCCCAGCGAGTGGGAGGAGAGACCCACGATTTCTTAGGTGTTGTTTAGTCCTTTTTGGCCATGTTAGGGCCAAAACGTCCCTGGGAATCGAATTACTGTTAGGGGGTTGTTTTTACCCATCATGGAAATTCGTTTTGTTGCCAAAACTGTTTCCCTCAACCCAGAATTGTGTATTTTGCCGTGTAGTGCATCCCTGTGTTGGTTTGGCTGAGTAAGTCTAAGAATCCATCTGTTAGTAGGCTGACTGTGTTTGGATGTGGTTATTGGCTTAAATGTGGGTGTTTGGCCTTGCTCTATGTAAGTTTGTGTCCCCTAGTTCCCTATGGAAATCATGCCCATCTCAGGGGTGGAAGTGATGCTGAGAGAGTAAGGGTCACACTGGCCTATGGTTGGGTGGAATGTTGCAGTGACATAGCTGGTTGCGGGGAAGCTTCTTCATAAGATAACTATCTATGTATTAATCTATGCATTCATATTTGTTTAATGAAATATGATGAACATGTCTAATGCGTTGAATGCTTGAATGAATGTGTATGCTTCCGTTGTAAATTGCATTAGGCATATATATATGTTATCTTCAATGCATTTAAATTTTAATTATCATGTTCATGGGGCTAGTTTCCCGGATTGATAGCAGCATAGTCACGTCCTCTCTCTGGTAGAAGGGTGGGGATGTGACACTGTCAAAGGAATATGATAAATCATAATGATTATTTATTAACGGGTCCTTCTTAACATAGGCTTTAGTATGGAAATAACCAATTGTATTATGGGTTGTATATCTTCTTCCTCCTTTGTATTTCTCATCAATGGGGTTGGATATTATTTTTTTAAGGCTGTTGGGGGGATCTATCAGGGGTTTCCCCTCTCTTCTTATCTCTTCTTTTTTTTCATTCAAGGTTTGGTCTGACTAATCTCTGAAGAATAAAGGCGTAGCCGGTTCTCAGGTACATCCTTTCATGGTAGAAAAGTGATTACTCACCTTCTGTCCATGGCCGATATTCTTCCCTTATGTTTCCAATCAGAAAGAGATTTCCAAAGGTTGAAGGCAGTGCTAGACATCTTCTATCAAGATACAAGTATGGAGGTCAACCCTCACAAATATTTCCTTTACCTTCTTTTCTCTCAGGAAAATCAACATCCCTATTGGAAAAATTATTTCCCCTTTGAAGTCGCCCATATGGAAGAAATTCTCAAGTACCTTGGATTCAATATTAAGACTTCCAAAGATGGGAATGAAGATTGACAATGGTTGATTAGTAGGATTGAAGGTCATGTTAATTTTTAGTACAACAAATGAATCTCTAGAGGGGGGTGATTAGTATTTATTAAGTCATTCCTGGAGGCGATTCCGTTTTATTGGCATTTAATGGCGCACATCCTTAAAGTAATACTATATTGAATTAGGAAAATATGTTTCAATTACCTATGGAGGAGTCATCCTGACTATCATGGTTTCCATTTGGTAACATGGAATGTCCTGGAATCCAACCCCAAAATTTCTCGGTGCTTGGGGAATTAAAAAAAAAAAAAATTTCAACAGAACTTTGGATTCTAAGTCGTTATGGTTTATCCTAACCAAAACAGTTTGTGAAGCTCCATCCTAACTACCAAATATATTTCTCTTGGGAATCTCATTGACAGGAGTCCTAGAAAAAGCAAGACTGCTTAGAATGTTTTGAACCATTGCAAGGATCTCTCCAAAGCTTTCCATGTGATCGATCACTTCTTTTCTTGGAAGGTGGGAACTGAGAAATCAATTCATGTGGGGTCATATTCGATTGTTGTCCTTGCCTCCCAAGTGAGACTCCCTCGATATATCATTGCTCATCTTCAAAACATTGCTAAGGAAACTTTGGACAAGATTGTGGATTAGGAAAATTCCAATCTGTGGTGTCAGGGGTGGTTATCAATATAGGATTTGGCTTTATCTGGTGATTGGGATCGCTGTTGGGATGAATGCATGCATTATCTCCATAAAGGACACATCCGAATAAAAAGTGAGCATGATGATATAACATGGATATTCAACTCTTATGGGGGAATGTACATTACAAATCTGGGATATGAATCCTTATTCCAATCAGCAGTATCCCCAACTCATTGGTGGTGGCAAAAAATGTGGAAAATCATTGTCCCTCGCAAGTGCACTTTAATTCTATGGCTCATCCTTTCCAATTGGGTTCTCACCTGGGATAGGTTACATGATATGAATTGGGTTGGTCGTGGCATGTGTTTTATTTACAATTAGTCTAAAGAATCATCAAATTTCCTTTTCAAATAATGCAGTACCTCCAAGGATATTTGGCAGGGATGAATCTCATTATCATATAAAATATCTTTGGTCGTAAAATTCCATCAATTCTTGCTTTCTCAAATTCTTCCAATCCAATGAATTAAAGGATTTTTGGCCTTTGCCTTATCTGGTCTCTTGGGGAATTTGGACTATGAGGAATAACTCAAAATTTGTTGAGGAATAGGCACAGTATGTTGTTATCATTGTAAAAATTTGTATTCTATTTGAGTATTGTAGGAAGTTTAATGCAAAGAAAGGGACAAGACATTCTCATATTTCTACACATACAGACACTTACCCCTAGACCTATTTCAACGAGGCATCTCAAGATCATGGATCCAAGTGTGGTTTTCGGTTCATTGTGCATTTGTTTGTTGATCATAACTTTCAGAGGGTTAAATATGTTGGATCGAGTACAAACAACTAGGAAGAGTTACCGACCCTTTATTTCCTTCTTAAGTTCACCAAGGAACAAAACTTGCAAACTATCAAAATTAGGGGAGACTCTCAATTTGTAATAAAATGCATGAAAACTTGACAATTTCTCATAATCTATTATCAATAACCTGATTGATGATCTAAAATCAGTTTCAAATACCTACCACTTCATCAAATTTGAACATTTCTATCGGGAATTCAATCAGATGGAAGACTCACTCTCCAAAAAATATCTAGAAATGAATCCTGGTTCCTGGATAATTGAATAATTCAAAGAGGGTGTCAAGACTGCCACTATACAAAGACATACCTGAAGAGTCTCCTCCATTTTTTTGGTCTTTTGGGATATGGATACCTACTGTAAATTTTTGAAAAAATGTGTAGACTCTAAGTCCTATAATAGATCTCAGTAGACTACTTTGTTTTTCTTGAGTGTTGTTATACTCTAATATCTTTTGAGACCTCTTGAAGAATGTATTTCTCTTTTCATAGTAATAGAAAATACACTTTTTTTTATTGGAAAAAAGATATGGGTTTCATGCCTCCTTTTATGCATGGTTTCCCTATTGACAGCAAGAGGGATCATGCATTTGACTTTCGATCCAGAAAGGGAAAAATGTATCATCCAATACAACATATATAAGGGATTTAAAGACAACAACCATTGCATTAACTACAAATCCATTAGAGAATTATAAAGAAATAGAAAAGAAACATGGGAAAAATGAAACTATATTGTTTCTTCTTAATGGGAGACTAACCATTTAAAAGATAATCCAAATTATGTTGAGAAAGAAATGAAATATAACATCAACACATACAAAGACACTAATGTACAATGATAACTAATTTCTATTAATCAAACAATGATGAAAACATTATACAACTACAAAGTAAAACATAGAGGCTAGAGGCTAGACTAGTGGAAAATTATCTCTAAAAAGTAATGTGGCAGTTAGGTAACCCATTTGCCAAAATCCCATAGCAAAAGATTGAAACAATAATTTATAATAATGCCAAAAATCCTAGGAGCCGAAAACCCTAAGATGTAAGAACCATAACCCTCATAAGGTTGAGTGTGATGTTGAGTTTTTCAAAAGAAAGGGAGCCTTGTAAAGATCATTACTTTTTGTTCATTGATATGTTTTAATTCTTCTTTAGCTTGTTGGAAAGAAAATTTACATTCAATTTGAAGCCTCTTCAAAAGTAGTGGAATTTCAAGAGACACATTATTTAAAACCAAAATACGCATTCAAAGATTAAGATCCAAATACTATTACTATCAAGATAGTTTATAATTTATAAGATGATCCTAAACAATCACCTAAATGAGAAAAACAACAAAGATCTCGTGACATTGAAAAATGACCGGATCAAAACTAACACTAACTTAATTAAAACTAACACTAACTTAATTAAAACAACAACTAACACTAACTTAATTAAAACAACAACTATAAACTTTAACTCATACCTTAAAAATAAATTATACAAGTTAAAATAACAACTATAAACTTTAACTCATACCAAAAATAAAAATAAAATATTTTAAAAATGAATAACAAACTTGTATTTTGAATAAATACAAGTTTGCATATATATATCTAAACACTATTAGTATCATAATTTTTTATGAGATGATTTCATATGATCACTTACTTCAAAAGCATTTCAAAAGCATAACGAACCTATTATAAAATTATAAAAGTAATTTATCAAAAATTAATAACCAGTATAGATCTATTTTAAACTTAGATTTAGAAAGCATTCAGAGAGATCCAATTTCTTTAAGTGTAAGTGTTTTTATCTTAAATTTTTAAATGTTTATAAAAAATTACACCTCAAACATTTTTATCTTTTTAGTGTTTGGTAAATCCGGGTTTAACATGGATCTTTTAATTACTTTTCATTTAGTTTTATTATTATGACACTTCTTTATTCTAATCAATAAGCCATAATCAAATAGGAGTAAGCTATCTACCCAACCATTTGCATCGGGGCCACGTGACGCTATGAGTGATAGCTTACTCCGTTACAAACAAGAATTTGCAGCAAACCAAGGCATGTTTCTCTACATTTTTATTTTTATTTTTTCTCTTCTCTTGCATAGTCTCATTCGTCTAGATTCATTCTCGAGAGCTTTCTTCTAATTTCTTGCTTTAGTTCATCCAAGAGTTCAGGAATTCAGGCCCACTCAATCAAAGGAGACAATTTGAGATGTTTGTTGATATCTGAAATAAGATGAGTGATCTTTCTACTTGATTGAAATCGGAAAATAACAACATTCCTTGGAGCAATTGTGCACTCTTGCACCACTTGTGAAAGAATCATATCGAGCTTCCTAAGCCATTGATTAACTGTGAAGCGTTGTTATAACACTAAGAATTGAGAATCTATTTAATGCATGGAAAAAAATTAAAGAAAACTTAGAGAACCCTGCTTTGGTTTAACGGAGTAAACTATCACTCTACGACGTCTGGTGGGCCCCAGTGCAAATCATCCAGTAGATAGCTTACTCCTAATCAAATATATCAAAATTCTACTCTAAAGCCACACCAAAATATATCTAAATTTTATTATAATAAAAAAATGTTTTTATTTTATTATGGTGAATTATAAAGAAAGTTAGTTCATTTAAATTATTTTAAAATTATTTAAAAGCAATTAAAAATGAAATAAAATAAAAAGACAAGAATCTTAAAAGAAGGTTGAATATCTTTTAAAAAATAGTACGGTTAATATATATTAGAGAGAATAAAAAGACAAATTAACCTGAAAAAGAACATTAAAAAAATACAAATGATCATTTTCTAAAGAATAAATCTAGTAAATTAGCATAAATCCATTTTAAACGTGGATTTGTAAAGCACCCAAAGGGATCTAATTTATGTATCTATGCTGGTTTATTTTATTTTATTTTATTTAAGTCCATATGTAATTTAGATTTCTCATTTTTTATTTTTTTATTTATGTCGATTAACATAACGTTTTTTTTCGAGAGGGGTTTCATTTACTTGGTGGTCCAGGATCAAAACCCGTTGTTTCAGGAAGGTGACATTTAAATCCAACCACGCTAAGGGTTGGTGCGGCCAGGGCGGGTGCGATCCCCGGGTGATTTTGACGGCTTAGATGCCCTTGGATCGTGGTTTCTTAGACCAAAGGTTCGCCCAACAAATCACAGGGCACTTAACCAACAAAAAAAAATGTTTTTTTTTTGTTGACTAATATAACGTGACTAACTTGAGAGGATCTCCCCCATACTAGGCTGAAAGCACCTAGCTTCTCTCTCTACAATAACTTAATTAAATAAGAGCTATAAACTTTAATTAAAAAAATACAAAATAAATATCAAGCCTAAGACTAAATTTTGAATAGGTAAAAATTTACATATTTTTTAATAATAATAAAATAACGTATTAAATTTTAAATTTATATTGAAACATATTTTTATAAAAATAATAAAATAACATATCAAATTTTAAATTTATATTAAAAAACACATTTTTGATAATAAAAAAATTGCCATTATTGCTTTAGCGGTGAAAAAGTGAGCGAGTCTCTTTATAAAATGGAATTAAGGGAGAGTGATGGAGACCCTCCATTGTAATAAAGATCGCGTGCACGTCTTTAGGTCTAAACTAGCAAGGAGTGGTTAACCACCCATGACCCACGTTGCCTCTTTTTTTTATTTTTCTACCTTGTCAAGTCAAATCCATGCTCTAAAAATATGCTCGTTCCAAGGTCTGGAACCCTTTGTTCGATACTCCTAAGGATGATATAGAGGCTATTTCGATGTGGGTCAAGTTTCCATGGATTCCTATGGAATTCTAGTCTCATGGGGTTTAAAGGAGATTGGAGATACCATTGGGAAATTCCTCGTAGCCGAGGTGAATATTTTTCTCTCTTCGACAAGGTCGGTTGCACGTATCCTGGTTGAAGTTGTCTCGAGAGAAAGCCTGTTTGAATCAATCGATATGGCAGCGCATTGTATTCACTCAATAGTTGGATTACATTAATGTCCCTTTCTAGTGTGCTCGTTGTCATTGATATGGACACATTATAGAAGACTTCTCTCATTCTTTTCGTAATAAGATTTGGAGGAGGAAGGAGTTCAATTCAGTCAATGCCTCAGTTCATAAGCCGTTGCTTCCAGATTCTCTCCCAAGGTGATCACCCCCATAGATTCAAGGGAGGATCCAATCCCAAATTTTTATCTTGTCAAAGATCTAATTATGTCGACCAATGTGGATTTTCCCTCAGATATATGCCTTCTTGTTCCCGTTCAAGACCTCTTCAAAGGAATTGACATTATGCCTAACCAATTTGACAGGCAGACAGATATATGACAAAAGGTGAAGGTCATGTTCCCACTTCTGAAGGATTCAAATTGACCACCTTCTCCCATTCTGCATGTGAGAGAGGAACTTTTATCTATCCCTCATGCCTTGGAAGAGGTTCCTAATATTCTCATAGATAAGTGGGTGGTGAGTGACTTGGTTGTAAATTTATTAGACGTGGGACAAGTGGTAGGTTGGGTCCCTTCCAATACCTTAGTTATCCAGGTGTGAAAGAGAAGTTCACATGGCCCTTACCTTCTTCGTTCGCGTTGTAAGGAAGGTGGTGGACTAGAGTTTGATCATCCTCCCTTATCTTAGAATTAAAAAGGAGGAAGGGAGGAAACTTAACATCACAGGGGAACTTAAAGTATTGAAATCCCAGGGAGGGGTTACCAAATGAAGATTCTCTCCCTAAATTCTTGAGGCTTGAGAGGGAAATCCAAAATCACATCCTTAAAATGGTTGGTATATGTGGAGTCTCCTCATATTTTACTTCTTCAATTAATGATGGATAAAGGTGAGATTATCATCCCTATTTTAGAAAAGGTGTTTAGTGGTTGGTATTTTGTAGCATTGGATGCTTATAGCCTCTTAGGTGGTCTAATTTTTGGGGTGAATCATACCCTTGTGATAGAAGGTTCTTTTGTTTGTTCTTCTTCTTTATGTTTGGAAGAATTCTCTAAAGAATGGGATAGTCACTTCATAGTCTTAAAAAAATATGGTTTGTATGAGAATTGTAATTCATTCTGGGAATCCTTTGACTAGGAAAATGTTTTTTTTGGGTCCCCAATAGCATTGTTGGAGTGGATTTTAACTTTGTCTCTTCCAGTGAGGAAATTTGGGGCATGAATTCCAAAGAAGACCATTTGGGTTCTTTTTTCTGCAATTTGTTTGAAGCTAAGGAGTGGATTGATATCAAGCCAAGCATTCTAGTGGAAATTTGGACTAATAAAATGTCAGGTGATGTGGGAGTAGCTAAATGGTTGGATAGATTCTATATGCATGAATCCTTATGCAATCAGTTTGCAAATTTTTGGTCTTTGGTTCATAATTCAACTTTCTCATATCATTCCCCAATTCTATTAGAAGTTGGAAGCAAAGAGGTGAAGCTTGGGGTCTCGTTTAAATACAACTCTAGTTGGGCAGAGGACGTAACTTTTCAATCAATTATGAAGGACAATTGGAGGTTAATAATACACCATAAATTGAGTGGAGGATTAAATGTAGATCCCTTTGGTTGGAATCAAACAATCAGAACACCAAATATTTCTAGAAATTCGCTAAGCATACAAAGGTCTTCAACATAATTTGGAACTTGAAGAACAAAGAATGTGTTATCATCAAAGGGTATGTCACTCTTCATGTGTTGGGTGTCAAGCATTTCTCCTCACTCTAGTCTTACCCTAGGAAGGTTTACATGGATTCAATCTTGCAAGTCATTAGAAATTTCCTAAGAATGGTTGAAGATGAAGAAAATGAGGTCATTTTTCAGCTTGTTGATAAGGAATAACTTCTCTAGATTTTATCTCTCTTCTAAAGAGGCAAGATCCCCGAGACTGATGCCTGGCTAGCTGAATTTTTCCTTGATTTATTTGAAATTGTGGATGATGATCTCTTGAAGGTGGTTTAGGAATATCATATTCAGGGGAATTTAAATTCAAAATTCTTGGTGCTTATTTGTAATAAACATAAGACAAAAAAAATTGATGATTACATGGCAATTTCTCCATGTAATGGAGTTTATAAAGTTATAGCCACAATCATTGTAGTTAGAATCAAGCCTATTCTCTTTAGGGATGTCCAAAGAGAAAAATTTGGTTTTCTCCAAGGCATTCAATTCATAAAGCTATAGGAGATGCACAAGAAGGATTGCATACAATCAAATACCAAGATTTAAAGGATAGAGTACTTACATTGGACCTATCTGTAATACCCCGGTTTCAACCCCAATTGCATTAAATTATAAATGATGTAAGTAGCGTAAATAAATCATGGTGTGGAGCTCAAGGCAAAGGCCCTGCCATGGATTTAGTCTTCTATGTTTCGGCAATTAAAATCGATGCTGATGGTCATCGTGCTAGCTGACGGCACAATATAATTTTCTACATCATGTAAATATGCAATTAATAAAATACCCACAACTAGCTATGTCAATGCAACATTAAAAAGACAGGGGCATTATTTCACAAGGAATGGGGGGGGAGATTCAAACCCTTGAGCCAATGGGGAAAACCCATAAAGTGGTAAACTACCCAATTTGTATTTTGTGCCCAGTCATCCAAAAGTGGTTGAGTTAGTTAATGCTTGGGATAGGAAGAGTATGGCAGTCCAAAATTTGAATTGGAGAAGCCATCATGTTTTGGAAAATGTGTTTTGACTTCCTGCGCAAGTAAAAACCCAGAAACGTCTACCCATTCCATCATTCAGTCACAACCTCTCTCCCTCATGTGTTTTCTGGAGCTTTGGGGCATTTTTCTTCATGCACTCACGTGGCTGAGCTTCCTCACGTTTTTGGTTTGCTGTGTTTTTTCCCTCATGTGGGTAGTCGTTTTCTTCAATTTCCCAGGCTGGGAATTCGTTTTTGTAAAGATCAGTGGGTGGGTTTCCTTCTCCACGATTTGGCTGCATTTGCCCATTGTTTTCCAACCTGTAAATCATTTTTTTTGGTAATGCTCAGCGAGTGGGAGTAGAGACCCACGATTTCTTGGGTGTTGTTAAGTCCGTTTTGGCCACGTTAGGGCCAAAACGTCCCCAAGAATCGAATTACTATTAGGGGGTTGTTTTTACCCATCTTGGCAATTCATTTCGTTGCCAAAACTGTTTCCCTCAACCCAGAATTGTGTATTTTGCTATGTAGTGCATCCCTGTGTTGGTTTGGCTAAGTAAGTCTAAGAATCCACCTGTTAGTGGGCTGACTGTGTTTGGATGTGGTTATTGGCTTGGCTGTGGGTGTTTGGCCTTGCTGTGTGTAAGTCTGTGTCCCCTAGTTCCCTGTGGAAATCATGCCCAGATTAAGGGTGGCAGTGATGCTAAGAGAGTAAGGGGCACACTGGCCTATGGTTGGGTGGAACGTTGCAGCGACATAGCTGGTTGCAGGGAAGCTTCTTCATAAGATAAGTATCTATGTGTTAATCTATGCATTCATATTTGTTTAATGAAATATGATGAACATGTCTAATGTGTTGAATGCTTGAATGAATGTGTATGCTTCTGTTGTAAATTGCATTAGGCATATATATATGTTGTCTTCAATGCATTTAAATTTTAATTATCATGTTTATGGGGCTAGTTTCCCGGATTGATAGCGGCATAGTCATGTCCTCTCTCTGGTAGAAGGGTGGGGACATGACACTGTTAAAGGAATATGATAAATCATAATGATTATTTATTAACTGGTCCTTCTTAACATAGGCTTTAGTATGGAAATAACCAATTGGATTATGGGTTGTATATCTTCTTCCTCCTTTGTATTTCTCATCAATGGGGTTGGATATTATTTTTTTGAGGCTGATAGGGGGATCTATCAGGGGTTTCCCCTCTCTCCTTATCTCTTCTTGTTTGTCATTCAAGGGATGGTCTGACTAATATTTGAAGAATAAAGGCGTAGACGGTTCTCAGGTACATCCTTTCATGGTAGAAAAGTGATTACTCACCTTCTGTCCATGGCCGGTATTCTTCTCTTATGTTTCCAATCAGAAAGAGATTTCCAAAGGTTGAAGGCAATGCTAGACCTCTTATATCAAGACACAAGTATGGAGATCAACCCTCACAAATATTTCCTTTAACTTCTTTTCTCTCAGGAAAATCAACATCCCTATTGAAAAAATTATTTCCCCTTTGAAGTCGCCCATATGGAAGAAATTCTCAAGTGCCTTGGATTCAATCTTAAGACTTCCAAAGATGGGAATGAAGATTGACAATGGTTGATTAGTAGGATTGAAGGTCATGTTAATTTTTAGTACAACAAATGAATCTCTAGAGGGGTGTGATTAGTATTTATTAAGTAATTCCTGGAGGCAATTCTGTTTTATTGGCATTTAATGGCGCACATCCTTAAAGTAATACTATATTGAATTAGGAAAATATGTTTCAATTACCTATGGAGGAGTCATCCTAACTATCATGGTTTCCATTTGGTAACATGGAATGTCCTGGAATCCAACCCCGAAATTTCTCGGTGTTTGGTGAATAAAAAAATTATTTTTTTCAATAGAGCTTTGGCTTCTACGTCATTATGGTTTATCCTAACCAAAACAGTTTGTGGAGCTCCATCCTAACTACCGAATATATTTCTCTTGGGACTCTCATTGAAAGGATTCGTAGACAAAGCAAGACTGCTCAAAATGTTTTGAACCATTGGAAGGATCTCTCCAAAGCTTTCCATGTGATCGATCACTTCTTTTCTTGGAAGGTGGGAACTGAGAAATCAATTCATGTGGGGTCATATTCGATTGTTGGCCTTGCCTCCCAAGTGAGACTCCCTCGAGATATCATTACTCATCTTCAAAACATTGGTAAGGAAACTTTGGACAAGATTATGGATTAGGAAAATTCCAATCTGTGGTTTCAGGGGTGGTTATCAATATAGGATTTGGCTTCATCTGGTGATTGGGATTGTTGTTGGGATGAATGCATGAATTATCTCCATAAAGGACATATCCAAATAAAAAGTGAGCATGATGATATAGCATGGATATTCAACTCTTCTGGGGGAATGTACATTGCAAATCTGGGATATGAATCCTTATTCCAATCAGTAGTATCCCCAACTCATTGGTGGTGGCAGAAAATGTGGAAAATCATTGTCCCTCCCAAGTGCACTTTAATTCTATGGCTCATCCTTTCCAATTGGGTTCTCACCTGGGATAGGTTACATGATATGAATTGGGTTGGCCGTGGCATGTGTTTTATTTACAATTAGTCTAAAGAATCATTAGATCGCCTTTTCAAATAATGCAGTACCTCCAAGGAGATCCAGCAGGGATGGATCTCATTATCATATAAAATATCTTTGGTCGTAAAATTCCCTCAATTCTTGCTTTCTCAAATTCTTCCAATCCAATGAATTGAAGGATTTTCGGCCTTTGACTTATATGGTCTCTTGGGGAATTTGGACTATGAGGAATAACTCAATATTTGTTGAGGAATAGGCACAGTATGTTGTTATCATTGTAAAATTTTGTTGTGTATTTGAGTATTGTAGGAAGTTGAAATCAAAGAAAGGGACAAGACATTCTCATATTTCTACACATACAGACACTTACCCCTAGACCTATTTCGACGGGGCATCTCAAGATCATGGATCCAAGTGTGGTTTTAATTTCATTGTGCATTTGTTGGTTGATCATAAATTTCAGAGGGTTAAATATGGTGGATTAAGTACAAACAACTAGGAAGAGCTACCGACCCTTTATTTCCTTCTTAAGTTCACCAAGGAACAAAACTTGCAAACTATCAAAATTAGGGGAGACTCTCAATTTGTAATAAAATGCATGAAAATTTTGACAATTTCTCATAATCTATTATCAATAACCTCATTGATGATCTAAAATCAGTTTCAAATACCTACCATTTCATCAAATTTGAACATTTCTATCGGGAATTCAATCAGATGGAAGACTCACTCTCCAAAAAAGATTTAGAAATGAATCTTGGTTCCTGGATAATTGAATAATTCAAAGAAGGTGTCAAGACTGCCACTATTTAGAGACACATCTGAAGAGTCTCCTCCATTTTTTTGGTCTTTTGGGATATGGATGCCTACTGTAAATTTTTGAAAAAATGTGTAGACTCTCAGTCCTATAATAGATCTTAGTAGACTACTTTGTTTTTCTTGAGTGTTGTTATACTCTAATATCTTTTGAGACCTCTTGAAGAATGTATTTCTCTTTTCATATTAATAGAAAATACACTTTTTTTTTTATTGGAAAAAAAATATGGAAATTCATGCCTCCTTTTATGCATGGTTTCCCTATTGACAACAAGAGGGATCATGCATTTGACTTTCGATCCAGAAAGGGAAAAAACATCTCCATCCAATGCAATATATATAAGGGATTTAAAGACAACAACCATTGCATTAAGGGAATTATAAAGAAAGAAAAAAAGAAACATGGGAAAAATGAAACTATATTGTTTCTTCTTAATGGGAGACCAACCATTTAAAAGATGATCCAAATTATGTTGAGAAAGAAATGAAATATCACATCAACACATACAAAGACACCAATGTACAAGGATAACTAATTTTTATTAATCAAACAATGGTGAAAATGTTATACAACTACAAAGTAAAACATAGAGGCTAGTGGAAAATTATCTCTAAAAAGTAATGTCACAGTTAGGTAACCCATTTGCCAAAATCCCATAGCAAGATATTGAAACAATAATTTATATAATGCCAAAAATCCTAACAACATAAAACCCTAAGATGTAAGAACCATAACCCTCATAAGGTTGAGTGCGATGTTGAGTTTTTCAAAAGAAAGGAAGCCTGGTAAAGTTCATTACTTTTTGTTCATTGATATGTTTTAATTCTTCTTTAGCTTGTTGGAAAGAGAATTTACATTCAATTTGAAGCCTCTTCAAAGGGAATGGAATTTCAACAGACACATTATTTAAAACCAAAATACGCATTCAAAGATTAAGATCCAAACACTATTACTATCAAGATAGTTTATAATTTATAAGATGATTCTAAACAATCACCTAAATGAGAAAAACAACAAAGATCTCGTGACATTGTAAAAATGACCGGATCAAAACTAAAACTAACTAAATTAAAACAATTATAAACTTTAACTTATACCTTAAAAAATTTATGCAAGTTAAAATAACAACTATAAACTTTAACTAATAAAAAAAAAAATCTATTTACAAAAATGAATAACAAACTTGTATTTTGAATAAATAGAAGTTTGCATATATATCTAAACACTATTAGTATCATAATTTTTTATGAGATGATTTCATATGATCACCTACTTCAAAAGTATAACAAACATATCATAAAATTATAAAAGCAATTTATCAAAAGTTAATAACCAGCATAGATCCATTTTAAATTTGGATCTAGAAAGCATCGAGAGATCCAATTTCTTTAAGTGTAAGTTTTTTTTTATCTTAAATTTTTAAATGTTTATAAAAAATTACACCTCAAACATTTTTATCCCTTTAGTGTTTGGTAAATCCAAGTTTAACGTGGATCTTTTAATTACTTTTCATTTAGTTTTATTATTATGATACTCCTTTATTCTAATCAATAAGCCATAATCAAATAGCTTACACCGGGGCCACGTGACGCCGTGAGTGATAGCTTACTCCGTTACAAACAGGAATTTGCAGCAAACCAAGGCATGTTTCTCTACGTTTATTTTTTATTTTTTCTCTTCTCTTGCATAGTCTCATTCGTTGAGATTCATTCTGGAGAGCTTTCTTCCAATTTCTTACTTTAGTTCATCCAAGAGTTCAGGAATTCATGCCCACTCAACCAAAGGAGACAATTTGAGATGTTCGTTGATATCTGAAATAGGATGAGTGATCTTTCTACTTGATTGAAATCGGAAAACCCGAGAGGGGTTTCATTTACTTGGTGGTCCAGGATCAAAACCCGCTGCGTCAGGAAAGCGACATTTAAATCCAACCATGCTAAGGGTTGGTGCGGCTAGGCTGGGTGTGATCCCCGGGTGATTTTGATGGCTTAGATACCCTTGGACCGTGGTTTCTTAGACCAAAGGTTCGCCCAACAAATCACAGGGCACTTAACCAACAATTTTTTTTTTTTTTTTGTTGGCTAGCATAACGTGACTAACTTGAGAAGATCTCCCCCATAGCGAGCTGAGAGCACCTAGCTTCTCTCTCTGCAATAACTTAATTAAATAAGAGCTATAAACTTTAATTAAAAAAATACAAAATAAATATCAAGCCTAAGCCTAAATTTTGAATAGGTAAAAGTTTACATATTTTTTTAATAATAATAAAATAACGTATTCAATTTTAAATTTATATTAAAACACATTTTTATAAAAATAATAAAATAACATATCAAATTTTAAATTTATATTAAAAAACACATTTTTGATAATAAAAAAATTGCCATTGTTGCTTTAGTGGTGAAAAGGTGAGCGAGTTTCTCTTTATAAAACGGAATTAAGGGAGTGATGGAGACCCTCCATTGTAATAAAGATCGCGTGCACGTCTTTAGGTCTAAACTAGTAAGGAGTGGTTACCCATGACCCACGTTGCCTCTTTTTTTTTCTACCTTATCAAGTCAAATCCATAGTTTTTAACGTGTATATGGTGGGATTCTTTGGTGGCTAATGGTGATTTGTTTGTATCTTATTTTTTTTATATGTTTGTATCTTATTCTTTTTATATGAATAGGAAATATAATATGAATAGGCCTAGCAAGTCGGTGGAAACACTATTTGATTATGCACTAGGGTGACATGAACTACTTTCCTATCATTAGGATAAACAAAGTATTTGATTAGCTCATTTTTCGGGCTTGCTATGTAAGATGTTCTTTGATTCAATGAATAACAAGAATAGGCTCTTTTTTCTTTTTTTCTTTTTTTTTTTCTTCTTAAAAAACAATTTAACATTGTATATATATTATTAATTTAGACAATTATTCTACAAATAGATTGTGACAACCAACTTTTGAACCTAATTATGTTAATTAGGTTCCAAATGATCAAGTAGGGCCAGTAGAAATGTCCTGTGTGTGCTTTGTCTATCTTGGGTTGAGAAATTTCTTTATAACGAGACTCAATGAAACAAAATTAGTTGGACTTATTTTACGTATAATTGGAATGGAAACAAAATTGGTTGGACTTATTTTGTTATTTATATATTAAATGTGTTGGTTTTTAAATTGAAATTTGATTTTCATATTTGTCAAATGGATGGTTTTATGTTTCTTTCATGTAAATTTATGATTTATTATTATTATTATTATTTTATGTTATGTTTTTATATATGAATTTTACAAATTTATTGTTATATATATATATTTAAAATTTTAATTATATAATTTTTTTTTATAGAAAAATAACAAATATATATATTGCAAAAATACATTTATAAAAATAAAAATATTAATAAGTATAATTATAATTTGTATTGTCAACAAACTATTGTATTATAATGGAAATTTTTTACATAATACACATTGGAATTCATTTTTTTGGAATAGTGGTGAAATTTTACATAAATACATATTGGAATGACTTCTAAACATGATTTGGGTAATGAGTTTAAGATATGGTTGGATCAAGATTTTACACGAGAAATATCAAACATGGTATTTTTTAGGGGTAACATTAGTTAATTTGCTTTTTTTTTACATTTTTTTTCAAAAAATAAAATCTTTAATTGGTCATTTATACTCTAACAAATCACCTATTATTAAATAAAATATGTTTTTTTAGATAAGATTCACCAAAATTTACAAGTTTTAGGAGTAAATAGTATGTTTCTTATTTAATATTTGCTTGGCTATCTATATGCATGATTTTTCTAATATAAAATAATCACCTATAATACTATACTTAGGTATACTATTTGAATCCCTACAAAGTAACTTGATCTCAAATGGAATGCCTACAACCCTCAAACAAATCTAAAATTGAAGATATTTCTAACTATGACATCCTAGCAAGTGCTCATTAGCTCAAACAACATGGAACTTTCAAGAAACCAACAAAGTAACCCTTCCTATAGTACACTCAAATAATAAATTGCAATGACAATAGACAACAGTGTCTATAAAATTAAAGGAAGAAAAAAAGAAAATAGGCCGTACACAAATATTAATTTTCTCATAATAAATATGCGTAAAAAATTAGTGAGAATAAATTAAAGTCGCATAGAATCCCTAAACCGTAAAAGCTACCGTCACTATCTTATCAATGATATGGTCATTGTATTTTCCTACTCAACTAATTAGAATGCCTACTATTTAAAGAACACAACACTATTCATTCATTTTCTAAGGAAGTAACCACCACTATTGCAATTTCCATGACCAATATAATGACAAATGATTCCATAGGAGACTCATAATTTTCAAACATTTACCTTCCAACAAGGAAAGATTTAGGTGAAAAATAAGTTGTAAGAGATCACGACATTGTTTCCTACCGTTTATACAAAATTTATGTCTTAAATCTAATATGACAACATACACATTATTCAAAATTGATTTATAATTTGATGATGAATGGGTTTGTTTGTCGATGACCATTAATAATTACCAACTTGTTGCATGAGACTTACTTTCTAGTCAAAACCAACCATGGACTCGACTCAAATCCATTAGAATTTATAACCAGAAGAAGACTCATTTGGATCTTGGAGGCTAAAATATTGGTGTTTGCATTAGGTATGGAGTGAGTAGGCTAAAGTGATCAATCAGTTTCTTTTTGGCATCCATTATTATCATTGTCATTGAGTATATTACTACTTCTCTATTAAGATTGTATTGAATGTACATTCAAGCATAGGTTTGGGAAATCTAGTTTTGTTCATGCAATCATAATCGATGTAATTTATTCTCATCTATCCTGTTTCTAGATTGATTCACTAAAACAAAATCGACTAGGCGCCAATGAGCGACATCAAGTTGGAAATTGAGATTAGTTGTCCACCATTTCATTTTCAAGATTCATATACTCCATTAATGAGATTAGGTTCAAACTCCAAAACAAAAATCCATGTTGTGGCACACCATGCATTATAATATGGAGAGTGGAGTTACTTGTACCAGTTACTATCTGGTTATTAATTGTAATTGTGACCACCTAATCATATATAAGTATTATTTATTTACTATTTTATTTTTTTCATGGAGATTAAATCTATGGACTAGACTTGCTAATGGTTATCAATATACATACAAGTATGTCTACATATACAAACTTCAAAATCATAAGACCAATACATTGTGTATTTATATGAGGTTGTTGTAACAATTGGAAAACTCAATATGGATTACATAAAATAACTTGATAGGTTCCAAACTTTAATATATCATTATTTTTATTTTTAGTCTCTTTTAAATTCTAGTCATTTTCACTCCACTTGCAATGGAACTTTGGTTAGACTATGATAGATAATCATAGTTTGAGATCACCTCCTTACGAGTTCTTATCCTTATCTATTAATGAGGTGTCATATTTATCCACTAATGAGTTGTTAGTGAAATTTAGATCTAAAGGTGGTCAAATCCATGTACTACATATTAATATAATTGGATGAATATATTGTGTTGAGAATGACTTAAAGCCTATTCTATTGGTATCTTAGCCCCTTTAGTATTATTTCGTCTTAAGAGTTTAGCTACTCTTCATGGTAGTGATCCATGAAAGGTTTAAGTTCATGGTAGTGATCCATACACTACTCTTGACAAGGTAGATCTGCATGCATATATTTCCATTAAATCTTACTTCTCAATTAGATAAAGAGCCACGATGTTATAAGGCTCACTAACTAAATATCTTATGCTCTTATTTGATTTTTTTTACATAATATCATTTCTATTATTATGTCATTTTTAGGATTTAAGAAAGTTCTTGTATTCGCTAAATTTAACATGTTATCATTGCACCATTAATGTAGATACGAGTGATAGATATAGTTTATTTTAAAACACATATAGATTTGGTTTATGAAAGACATAGATCTTGTTGATATCTAGTTTAAATCCATCACAAGTCCCATTGTGGTCTTCCAAAACGTAATTCCCATCTCCTGTAGAAAACTGCTAGAATTATACTCTTCCTTATATCCGTCTCAAGCAATCTACAAACAACAAACACACAAACAACATTAAAAACCAACAATCAAGTGATCTTCCCATTGATCCACACTATCTTATCTTAAATAATTATGATCTATCTCTTGATTGCTCTACCTTTGTCTTCCAGGGAGACTCAAAACTACATTTTATTATTCATCTTGGGGACTAGTTCCCTTACTTATAATAGAGAGTTTACCTCAATGAACATACACAATAATAACATCTTGAATGGAGGGAAAAACATCTCTGACGAGGGTACAACAATATACAATGATAATATACAACGAAATATCTTCTGAAGTTACAAATACAACAACACTCCCTATTAGGTAGGAAGGTATTCTCTCACCACAGTCATCAACACATATGATCATGTCATCATCGTTGGATCATCATCGTCGTTGTTGCCGTAGTTCTCATTTTTTGGAACATTGATTAGTGACATTTGTCGAATCTATTTTCCATAGGAATTTTCTACAGATCCAGCCCCGTTTGATGCTAGGTGGAGGCATGGCCCTAATCTAGGTCTTCATCATATCCATGAGCAAGCCATTATGTAGGTACAACCCAGGATCATACATTACATTTCCACTGCAATCACCTGTGTCTCCTATCGTCATCTTGTCGTATCCAGATCATCTCATCATCGCACATGGAGTGCAAGCTAGATGCATACCTCATGTCCAATAGAACACCTACGTTCTTCCATCATAGGAGCATGCCAAGACTCATTACGTTTTAAAGACAACCCGCGTCTACCACTATGTAAGAGTCTCCTAGGATCACACTAAGTTCATTACATCTCTCCACAATCAACCCGTGTTATACTAACATAGGAGCACGTCGACACTCATTACTTCTTGAGGACAACCTACGTATACCACTATGCGAGAATCACCTAGGTGCACACCAAGTGTCTTTGTGACCGATGGGCATCTCATCATCTCTAACATGGGAATAGGTCAGGATTGATTACGTCCAGGGACAACCTACGTTCTATGCCAGGATTGATTACGTCCAGGGACAACCTACGTTCTATGCCAGGACTGATTACATCCAAGGACAACCTTCAAGGATTGATTACATCCAGGGACAACCTATGTTCTATTCCAGGATTGATTACATCTGAGGACAACCTTCCAGGACTCATTACGTCCAGGACAACCTGCGTTTTATGCCAGGATTGATTACATATGAGGACAAACTGCAAGGAATGATTATGTCCCAAGACAACTTGCATTCTACTCTAGGACTGATTATGTCCCATGAAAAACTGTATTTCTTCCCATGTGAGATATCGTTCTAGTGCATCTGTTTCTGCGTCTTCTGGTCTCTCGTCATCTATAGCATGAGAGAATGCCAGGAATGATTACTTCTAAGAAAAAATTATGTCTAACACAATGCAAGAGCTCGTCACTCCATCTTTCTGGGGACCATGATCTAGATGACACCAAGTCTCTCTCTTAAGTAATCAAGCTTCACTTCGACTAGCAACTTGGCCAATGCATTAGCTATGTGCTCATCCTTCGCCATGTACTAGAGCTTCAATGATCCTCTCGGCACCATATCCCAGATATAGTGATACTTTATCTCAATGTGCTTCAACTTATCATGGAACTTTGAGTTCCTTGACAACTGGAACACACAAATCTGGTTGTCGCAAAAGATACAAGTCACCTCTAACTCAAGATCAAACAAATCATATAGTATATTTTGAATCCATACTTCATCAAAACTAGCCAAATAGGCCGCAACATAATTTTCCTCAGTTGTACTCAGTGTCACGCAAGACTACTTCCTGCTAAACTAGGAGATCATACCGGAACCCAAACTGAAGTAGTATCCCGAAGTTCTCTTCTTATCAGTGGTGCTTCCTTCCCAATCTGGATCAACATAACTGTGTAGGTTAATCTTCTGATTCACATCATACTTGATCCCATACTCAGCTGTACCCTTTAGGTACCTCAATACATGCTTTGTAGCAATCAGGTGAACATGTCTTGGAATCGTTAGGAACTGGCTCAGGGTTTTGACAATAAAGCATATGTCTGGTTTCGTGTTCATTATGTACATCAATGAACCAATCATCTAATGATACATCATGGTATCAATTGTATCTAGTGAAGCATCACACAATAGCTTCAAGTTCGATGCCATAGGCGTGGATATCGCCTTGCAATCCAGCATTTCGAATCTCTTCAGAATCTCCACTACTTACTTCATTAACCAAGGAATATCCCATCTGCACTTTGCCACACCTCCATGCCTAAGAACTAGTGCATCATCCATGGGTCTCTCATCTCTAAATCAGTGGAAAGCTTCCTATTTGCATCTACATTGAGTTCGTCCTCTCTTGTCAGAAACAGGTCATCAACATATACCAGGAGCATCACCGGTCTTTCACCTTCAACCTTGAAGTAAAGGTTGGAGTCTGCTTTACTCTTGGTAAATCTTGATCTCATCAGGAATTTTTCCATCCTATTGTACCATGTCCTAGGTTCCTATTTCAATCCGTACAAGTATTTATTTAATTTGCACACATGAGTCATCGTGCCATGTGTCTAAAATCCCAGTGGCTTCTCCACGTATACTTCCTCTTCAACTACACCATTCAAAAATGTTGTCTTGACGTCCTCTGGTCTACCTTCCACTTCATTACTGCAGCCAATGCAAGTATAGATATGATGGAAGTGTATATCGCTACAAGTGAAAATGTCTCCTCGTAGTCTATGTATTATTTCTGGGAGAAGCCACATGCTTGGAACCTTGCCTTGTGTTTTTCAATGCTACCATTTGCAGCATGCTTGATATTGTAGATTCACTTCGAAGTCACCATCGAATTTCCTTCTGGTCTCAGAACTATCTCCCATACATCATTCTTTGTAATCAACTAGTACTCCTTGATCATGGCATCCTTCCATTCTTTCTTTTCTGCAGCCTCTTCATACTAAGTTGGAAGGTTCTTTATCAATGCTGTCACATAGTAGGGCCACATGGCTGTTGTATGCTCTAGATCTTTTCCTTTCTCCAAGCATCCCATTTGGATCTCCATACCTTTTTGCATCTTGTATTACCTCTCATTACCATGATGGTTTTATTTTGTGGAAGTTAGTCTCGTGAAGTGGTTCTACAAGTTCTTTTGGTTCTGCCACATCATGGTCTTCATGGTATTTTAGAGTTGTTTCTTTCATTGTCATGTCTTAGACTCTATTTGCTTCATATTCTTCAACCTCTTCAATAGGTAATTTTTTGAATATGGTGTATGCTAAGTATTCGTCAAATGTTACATCTCTACTAATGTCGATGTTCTTAAATCTCAGGAAGTATATTCGGTATTCCTTTGAAGTGTCAGTATATCCTACGAATTTTCCCTTCCTTCCTTAAGGATCAAGCTTGGTCCTCTATTCCTTTGGGATGTATATGTACACTTGGCAGCCAAATTTTCTGAAATGGCCAACTTCTGGTTTCTCTCCTAAGAAACCCTCTTCATGAGTCTTGTTTTTGAATACTCGGTGAGGAGTATGGTTCTGTACATACATAGTTGTCCTTGTGGCTTCTACACATAAGTGCATCGAAATATACTGGTCATGTAGCATTGCTTCCACTGTTTCCATTATCATTATGTTCTTTCATTCTACAAGGCCATTCTATTGAGGATTGTGGGGAGTGCTCAACTACCTCTTAATCCCAAATCCTCTGCAAAGTTCCTTGAATTGTTTCAAGGTGAATTCTATGCAATTATCTAAATGCAAAGTCTTGATCTTCCTTTCAGTGTTATTTTCAACCAAGGCTTTAAATTCGTTGAACTTGCTGAATACTTCATTTTTCCCTTTCAAGAAATATATCCAAGTCTTACAAGAGAAATTGTCTATAAAGGAAACATAATATACATACCCGCTTAGTGAGCTGGAGGACATGGGACCGTAGACATATGAGTGGACTATCTCCAATATTCCTTTTTATTTTCTTTCACTGCTAGGAAATGTCTTCTTTATGTTCTTTCCTTGCGCACATCCCTTGAAAATTCCTTCATGTTTTGTCTGTATTTCTAGAAGTACTGAAACTGCTTTGCTTATGATAGGTAGTTCTCTATAGTGCACATGTGCAATCCTTATTTTCCATAGATCACTTGGTTCTATGGATTCATGAACCAATGATTGTTCAGGTTGTCCCTTCAACTTGTACAAGCCTTCCTCTTACTCTCCATTTGTTGTTGCATCATCAAATGTCTTTCCTTTTGGACACATTAAGACTTGGCCATCAACAAATGAAACCATTTTCCCCTTTGCATCTGGTGCAGATATGAAGAGAATATTTTTCTTCAATATTAGAACATATAACACATATTTCATCTTCAAGGATTTCCCGGAATCTAGCTTGTAGGAAGATTCTCCACTTCCTTTTATGGGGTATTGATAATCATCCCCAAGTTTCACCTTGTGAGGTGACTCATGTTCATATAGATTGACGAATGATTCTTTGTATCCCATAATATGTGTGAAAACATTATTCACAACAAGATCTAGGAGCTAAGGGAATTCTCACAACTCAAGAAATTCATAAACTCTGCAGAAAAAGAGTGAAAAGAGAAAAATTAACACATACGAATGGTGCCAATAACTAAGTTTTTGATCACTGTCCAACATGTCAATATGTCTGAAACATCATGATAATACAATAGGAGAAAATATTTATCCTTTGGAGGAAAATTGGATGCATACATGTGGTAGGCTTAGATTGGACCTCAAACTCCCCTAGGTGGACCAATGAGCTCCCAAACTACCTAAAACGGTCCTGAATGGCCATATGAACGTGGATGAATCATTCTAGGACATAAATGAGGGTAGGATATGCGTGCTAGAGTACATGGGTAAGTGGGACTAGCTCTAGGGAGCAATAAATGGTCCAAAAAAGCCAAAAACACCCAAATACCATGCATGCACCTCTGGTCAACTAACTTCCCCGTTTTAAGGAGTGGGAGCTCACCAAGTTCTGAAAAATAATAAATGAGGGCACATGTGTCTCTAGAATGATCAAATATGGGCACCTGTGTGCATTAATGAGTCCAAAACACCAAAATACCCTGCTAGACCAATAATACCAAGGTTTGAATCGTATGACATAAGTACAAAACAGATGAAAATATGTCCTAGGTGTATATGACCATGGTACTAGGTGGTATTATTCTCTAAAACCCCCCTTAATCCTAACTTAGTGTAACCACATCAAAAATTGAGTCCTTGGTAACTAAGGCTCAATTCACCTCTTACAAAAGTTTATTTGTCCATATAACCAAGGTAAGGAGGAAAACCTCACGGGAACAAAAACTCCCCTCAAAAATGGACATGGAGAAAAATATGAAAGTGAATATCAGAAATCACCATTTTTCACCCACTCCAAGAAGTGATCTTAGATAGGTGAATGTATTCTCTGTAAATCTCTTGGTGAAGATGTCAGCATTTTGCTCTGTAGATGTGCAATACTGCAATGATATCACCTGCTCATGCACCAAGCTCTTGATGTAGTGAGTGAATGCGTATCTCTATGTGCTTGGTCCTCTGTCTATGTACTAGATCAGTGGAAATATTTATTTCATTTTTATTGTCACACCAAATAACAGTGGATGAATCAAGTGAAAAACCAAGCTCTCCAAGAATTCCTTGCAACAACACACATTGTGTAGTTGCGTTCACTGCTACTCTATAATCGGCCTCAAATGACGAAAGGTATATAGTGTGTTGTTTATTAATTGAGAAGTATATGGGATCATGTGCAAGCATGAATACATAACCTAAAGTGTACTTTCTGTCAATGGAATCTCTAACCCATTCAGAATCAGTAAATCCAACTAGTTCTAGTGGAGAACTAGCAACATAGTGTACCCCAAAGTGTTTAGTGCCTTGCACATAATGCAAGATCCTTTTTGTAAACTTACAATGGATCTCATGAGGCCCTTGCATATATATTTCAACAACACCTAATTCATAATCCAAATTCAGTTTGAGTGTGTGTGAAATACATCAAGCTCCCAACTAGTTTCCTATACAACGAGCTATCCACCAATGGAAATGAACCAAAATCACCTAGTTTCACTCCCAAAAGGAAGGGAAACTTGGATGCCTTACATTCAACCATTTTTAACTTAAATAACAGGTCTGAAACATGATTTTTTTGGTTTACCTTGATCCCTGCATCATATTTCTCAATCTCCAAGCCAAGAAATTGTTTCAACAATCCAAGGTCAGTCATTGAAAACTCACTATGCAAAGAGGACTTAATTGAACCTATATCATCAATGCAACTTCCAGTGATCAAAATATAATCAACATGAAACACTATGGTATGCAATGAATCAACTATATTCTTCAAATATACATTAGGATCATATTTGCATCTCTCAAATCCTAGTGAAATAAGAAAGTTGTCAATATTGGCATACCAAGCCCTGGGGGCTTACTTGAGGCCATAGAGTGACTTATTCAACCTGCATAAAAGTTAAGGATCATGAATGAAACCCTTAGGATTCTGCATATAAATCTCCTCATGAAGGTCACCATGAATAAAATCATTCTTCACATCCATGTGGTGAACCTCCCATCGCTTAGATGCAACAATGGCAAAAGCTAGCCTGATAGAATCCATCTTTGCTACCGGTGCAAATGTCTTTGTGTAGTCCACTCCTTGGAAATGAGAGAAGAATTTAGAAACAAAATTGAAATTTTAATTTATATTATAACCATATGGAGCCACCTTGGTCCTATAGACCCACTTACATTGCACTAGTTTCCTCTTGGAAGGTAGAGGAACCAACTCCCAAGTTTCATTGTCTTGCAAAGACTTGAACTCTTCTTGCATGGATGTTTTCCATATTCGGTAAAGTGATGCTTCCTAATATGTTTGAGGATTGGATCCAACCATCATAAAGCATCTCTATGAAATATTCAATTCACTAGTGGAGAAATAATTGTGAAAAAGAGATCTAGTTTTCCTAGAGTCTAATGGATCTCCAACAAGATCACCAACTGCTTGTATGGTTTTCTCACCCCACTTTAGCCTTATGGGTGAGTCATTATCTAAATTCATGTCATCAGCATCATCATAAATACCATAATAATAAAAAATCAGAGAAATAATCATCACTTACATCATCATGGAGTGGAGGATGTGAGCATTCCCCCTTGACTAGTTCGATCTTCTGCATGGGATCTTCTTCGAATTGTACACTCCTTTCAATGAATTTTTTGTGAGATGAGGGATAAAATAACTTGTATATATTTTAATATTCAACATATCCAACCATAATGGACTCATTTATTTGATGTTGCAATTCCTTTCTCTTCTCGTGATGAATTCTAGCCCAAGACTTTGAGCCAAAAACCATGAAATGAGAAACATTGGGCTTGTGACCACTCCAAGCCTAAAATGGAGTTTTCCCTTCCAATTCTTTGTGTGGATATCTGTTATGAACCTATGGAAAAAAATTGATATCTTCATCCCATATCTTAGGTGACAAATCCTTAGCCTCCATCATGCATGTTTCCATCTCTTTCAGATTATCTCTATTCTTGCGCTCTGCAACACCATTTTGTTGTGGTGTGTAGGGAGCATAATACTGCATCTGAATGCCATTTTCATGACGTAGGTGCTGTAATTTATTCTTGACATATTCCTTTCCATTATCAGTCCTAAGAACCTTGATTTTATTCCCATCCATGTTCTCAATTAAAGCTTTGAACACTTTGAAAGTCTCAAAAACTTTATATCTTTGCTTGAGAAAATACACCGAGCAATACCTTGAGAATTCATCTATGAAAGTCAACACATACCTTGAATTCCAATATGAGGGTGTGGGAAGAGGCCCTATCAGATATGAATGGATCATATCAAGCACTTGGAAATCCCTCCTTTCCTTTCCTTTGTCATATTTGTGCTCAACATGTTTCCCCACCATGCAACCCTTGCATGTGCCTTTGGAAAACTTGATACTTGGAAGCCCTTCAACCATGTTTTCTTTGCTTAGTGCTTGAAGATACCTGTAGTTGAGGTGTCCAAACCTCTCAAGCCATATTTTTCTGGTCTCATTGGAATTTTATGGGAGCGCATTCCATTGGGACTAAGGAAGGAAGTGAGAGAACTTATACATTCTCGAATCATGGTCAGGAAAACCCACTGCAACAACTTGACCTGTAGAAATTTATGAAATCTCCAAGGTTTCAAAGAGGAGCAATTGATCTTGTCCAGGTCAACATTTATGAAATCTTGACCTGTACAAGATCAACTACTCCTCTTTCTTCTCAATGGCACAATGTTTCAGTTGAAGCACCAACGATTTGAACTTTGTGAAGAAATCCTGGATCGTCTCAAAGTGAGTTGGGATCAGTGAGATCAACTCATTTTCAAGTTGGTGCCCTCTCATCTCACCAGTCTTCCCAAAGAGTGACTCGATATTGATACATACTTCATTAGGTGTGGTAATAATGTCTACATAGAAGAGAAGGTCCCTCGAAATACTGAGACAAAGAATCCCAAATGCCTCATCCAATCTGTTGAAGTACTTCGATTTTTCCACAGTAGTGTTGGGCTCGTTCTTAGTCCCCATGGTGACTCTGTAGAGGCATTTCAACCTTAGCTGGATCACTATTTTTTCCTTCCATTCAAAATAATTTAATGGGGTAATAAAGACACAATTCTTCTCCATTTATGCTTGTGCACTGGGTGACAAAGACACTAGAACTACTTGCAATGCAAACACTCGAATTTTTCTGGAAGAGATCCTGGATAGCAACTCAAAATATATGAATTTGATTTGCAGCTCCAAATATCTCTGATACCATGTGAAAATATGATTCAAAACAATATCTAGGAGCTAAGGGAATCCTCACAACTCAAGAAATTCACAAACTATGCATAAAAACTATGAAAAGAGAAAATTCAACACATAGGAATGGTTTCAATAACTGAGGTTATTATCACTGTCCAACATATAAATATGTTTGGAACATCATTATAATAAAATATTACAAAATTGTTAGACTTTGGAGACAAATTGGATGCATACATGTGGCAGGCTTATATTGGACCTCAAACCCCCCTAGGTGGATCAATGAGCTCCCAAACCACCTCAAATGGTTACGAATGGACATGTGGACATGGTGTAAGCATGCTAGGACATAAATGAGGGTATTATAGGCGTTTTGGAGTGCATGGGTGAGTGGGAGTGGCTCTAGGCAGCAATAAATGGTCCAAAAGAGCCAAAAACACCCAAATACCATGCATGGGCACCTTGGGTCAACCAGTTTACCTGATTTAAAGAGTGAGAGTGCCCCAAGGACTGGAAATTCACAAATTAGGGCACATGTTTCTCCAGAATGATCAAATATGGGCGTCTGGGCACATTAATGAGTCCAAAACACCAAACTACCTTACTAGACCAACATAACCAAGGTTTGGACCACATGAAATAAGTACAAAACAAATGGAAATATGTCCTAGGTGGTATGATGCTCTAACAATATGTTTGGATGCCCCACTATCTACAAGCCAATCATTACTTCCATGTGAGATAGTTCCCATGAGTGTTGAGATTAGGACATGTTCTTCATCACTTGAAGAATCAATTCTTTCTTCTTTGAATATTTTGATTGTTGGTTCATCATCTTCAACGGTGTGAGCATGATGTATTTTCTTGTTTGACTTCCTATTAGATGAGTCTTTGTTTCTGGGAAAATATCTGGAGTAGTGTCTCTTCTCATCACAAGTGTAGAATCTAATACTCGAAGGATCTATCCTATATTTATTTTGTCTTTTGTGATGAGGATCCTCCCTTTTGTTGTGATGACGGTCCTCCTTTCTATTATTTATTCTGGTGTGAACTGTGAGAGCTTGATCTTCAGTTTCTCCCATCTTTTCTTTTCTTATTATGAGTTGATCTTCTTCTTGTGTGCATTCTTCCCAAAGTCTGTTGAAGGTGATCAAATTATTTTTGGCACATATTCCTTGAATGAATGAGTGCCATGATCTTAGAATCCATTCTAGGCGGTCATAAAAATATCCCCTTCTTATACCTTCTCTTCAACTACTTCAAGTTGTTCCTTGATTTGAGCAACCCTTATGAAGTAGGATTCCATGATCTCTAAGTTTTGTATATTCACATTCTTCAGTTGTTCCTCAATTTCATCTTTCGGTTGATGTTATTTCCTTCGAACAACTTTGTCAAAGCATCGAACACTTCCTTAGGTGTCTTCAATGATGATGCATGAGGGATGAGATGATCATTAATATAATCTACAATGATTCTCCTGGACTTGATCATGTTCTTCTTATGGATATCCTTAGCCTCATCTCCCTCTGACTCTGGAACTTCCCCATTGATATACTTATCCAGATCATTTTATTCAAGGATCAAGGAGATCCTATTCTTCCATGCTCAAAAGTTGTCAACTCCCCTAAGCTTATCATCAAGTTGGGTGTGATGAGTCATTTTGAAATGAGAACCTCAAATGGAAATAACAGAGATTTAGATCTTACCAATTTGAGACGCCCAACCTGGTTTTGGAGCTGGTTGACCTAGGGTTTGTAAGAGAAACCCTAATTTTCCAAACTTATAATTTTGGAGTTATGTCTAGATAGAAATATGTGACTCCTTGAGGCAAGTTTCTCAGCGAGGTTCTTTTCTGAAAACTGTGGTGGGAAGCCACCAAAACTTGATGCCCTAGTTTCTTCCCGAAATGTCCCGCAGTAAAAAATGAAACTTATTCAAATTTGATTTTGCTTCCACCAGAAGATGAAACATCTTAAGGAGAGTTAGCCTAGCCCTCTTTTCTTTATGGTCTATGGAGAGAAGACCTTGAACTACGAATCCCTAATTTTTGTTGCTGCACAGTTCCTTATTTTAGAGAGGCTCTGATTCCATGTTAGTTTTTGTACTCTAATTCAAATTGATTAGGATCTTTATCTAAAATAATAACAAACACAACAATATATATAAGATGCAAAAGACATAAATATTTTCCTCAGGGATACCATAAAGGAGAAAACCCTACAAACCTCCTCATAATAATTCCGTCACCAATACAATATCACAAGATGGTGAAAACCAAGAATATGATGTCTTATGTAACTCTCTCTCTCTTCCTCCTTGTCCTCTCTCTCGCCTCATGTGAAATTGTGAGTGAGTGTGTCTATAAATGAGGGAGGGAACCTCCCTATTTATACACATCAAGTGACTTACCTAAAACTTGACTGGGTCGACTTCACCTAGGGAGACTTGAAAATACATTTCATTATATTCATCTTGGGGACTACTACCTTGAATTACAACATAGGGTTTACCTCAATGACCATATACAATAATAACATACCGAAAGGGGGGAAAAACATCTCCAACGGGGGTACAATAATATACAATGATAATATACAACATAATATCTTTCGAATTTACAAATATAACAACACCTTTGTCTTCTAGGGAATTATTCTCACTTGAATTTGTCATGATTTACATAACCAACTTTAAGGAATAATTATACTCTATAGCACAAGAATATTGCTTTGCATATCAATTTCACAACAAATTTGTGAGATAATTCCAGTTAACATAGAAACCACATAAAACATCCTTCAAGATGCTCCCTCTAAAAATCATAAATTAGATCTACCAAGTTCTGAACTAGAGACCGAATTCCAAAATTAGACTAACAATGTTTTTTGTCACATTGGCATGTCATACATCTATTCATGTTGGAAAGGGGATTAGTTGCGGAAGTCACGACAAAGAAGATATCAACAAGTGACAAAGTTGACTACGCAGGAGAAATTTACAGACAAGTATGATCGGTTTGGTCGCAAGTAGTTAGAAGTTTTGGTCGTAAGTACTAGTTATAGGGTAGGATTATGTGAACCATTTTGTAAAGGCGCAAACCTATAAACAGGATTAGAAGTAGAGTTAATAGATCATCAGTTGCGGAGTGAACTAAGGAATAATCTCTTGTGTATGTAATGCAATCTACGAATGAATGAGTTTTGGTTTGAGGCTTTTGACCAAGAGATGTGTTGTGATCTTCGAAGATAATATAAGAAGAATGTTGATTATGGAATTCTTGTCTTTTTCTATGTGTCTGCAATGGTGCAATCTGTGATAATTTCCATGTATGAATGATGTGAATTATTGATGTGTTTATTGGGTTTATGTATGTCGATGTCTTCATTAAGTGGATATGGATTATGATTGATGTGATATTAGAAATTGCTGCGACTAATGATAAGTAGATCTCATAAATAATTTATTAGAAAATCCTAGATCTATGAATGTCATTGCGACAGAGTGAGACACAGTGCACAAGTTTTCTTCCTTCTGCGGAAACGTGGTTCCTGCAGCCCTATCTGAAACATCTTGGGTGAGACTACATCTTCTTCGTAGGTGTTGCTGGATAGGGTAAGACCTGTACAGGCCAGTGTTTAGGGAGATTACGTCGAAGGGTGTTTAAATATCTGCGGGGTGAACACCTATTGACTAAAGTGTGTCAACAAATGGTTCCATTGTCGGGACCATAGTGTGAGGAAGAAGAGGATATGTTGTGGCATCGGACGAAGCTGGAGATCTAGTTTTGGTTCGATCAGAAGGCCCCAGAATTCGCAGCAAAGGAAAACTAGAACTCCATATTTTTAGTAGAAGAGTGGTTAAGAATATATATCTATTATGATATTCATGAAATTTTCTTCATTGAGTTTCTCATAATTATGTACAAGTGGTTGGCGCAACTCACCTTCCAGAAAAGGAACTTCCAAGGAGGCAAACCTAATCAGTGGACCCCTGAACTGATCCAGCGACTACAAAGGGTAATCAACAAAGCTTCAAGAGATATCAAAGTGTTGATAGACATCATTTTTGAAGGATATATCACTAATTTTTTTGTCGAAACCGTCAAGTCTTATAGAAACGCGGAGAGGGAATTATTCCAGAGACCAAGAGAGAGGTTTCTATTGTATTTACAATTGTGGATTAAGATGCTCAGTTACAAAAAAAGGAATACTGAAGATGAACTTTGGCGAGTAAATCTCTCATGTGCAGAGGTTACAGGTACCGTGGAGACAAGGGTTGGATGAAATGATACAAGGTAGATCGATGGAAGTTACGATGATACTATAAGGGAAGTCGAGGAAGAGGGTGGCTTTTTGTGAAGTGAGGTGAGGTTCTGACAAGAGAAGAGGCAGAGGACTGAGGAGAGTCTTGGTGTGACTGGAACAAGAAACTAAAATAGGATACCAAAAAGGACTAAGAGACCCTACAACGATGAAGGAGACAATCAGGATACGCCTGAGCCAGAGGAAGGACCAAACCAAAGAAACAATGTACCAACACCTCCGTGCACTACGACAAATTTAGGAAGAAACACCTGATCATTGTAAGACTTCCTTGTTTGTCACCAGAGGAGTAATAGTAGTGGATCAATGAATACCGAAAGAAGAACCAAAATGGCAGGTAACAACGTAAATCTACCTTTGTTCCATGGGAATACCTTTATTCCATGGGAATGATACTGAAGATCCCAAGCAGTATTGGTTCCTCTACGAAGTAGTATGGAGTGTGAAGCAAGTCCAAGATGAAGACATCAATAAAGGACAACTAGCAACAACATTTTGAGGCTGAGCATTGGATTGGTACATGAAGTTTGTACAAGTGCAGATAGGGCATCAACAGAAGACACTGGCACAAATCAGGAATGGACTAATTGAAGAATTCAAAAATCCCAAATCCGAGTCACAGTACATTACCGAGTTGAAGGAAATAAAACAATACCCAAATGAGTCAGTATGGGATTTTAATCAGCGGTTCAAAACAATGATGGCTAAGGTCAGTTTCAGGATGAGCAATGTGAAACACAAAGAATGGTTCATTGTAGCTTTGGTACCACACATCCGGATGCCATTAATGTAGCAAAAGATTGCATCACAGATCGAGGCTCTAGAAATTGTGATGAAGTTGGAAGCTTCACCAGTTGGTGCAATAGGGGTTGGTATGAACCAGATCCAATCGTAATTGGCGAATATTACTATTTAGTTACAATATACAAAGAAGGGAAAAGAAGTCCATGAAGAAGTGTGGTGCAGTCGATGTCGCACACAAGGACATCATAAGGACCAATGTCTGGACTTCCATGAATACTTACAGGTTGGAGCTCCTAATCCACTAAATCAAGGTGGAATTCCATGGTGTCAAATTTTTCAGACTAGAGGACATCGATTTGAGGAATGTGTGTACCTTGAAAAGGTTGTGTCGAAGCCAAAAAATTTGTTTGGCAACTTCTGTTGATCAGTTGGCCATGAGGAAAAGGACTGCAAAGCATATGACTTGCTCTAGGAAAGAACGATGGATACATATTTCATGAAAGGATAAGAACATAGACCGGAAAAAATACCACAACCACAAGAACAACCACCATTTGTGCAGAAACAACCACAATTTGCTTCGCAAAAACCACAATACACCCAGATGCAATATAATCAACAACAACCACAGTACACTCAGCCATAGTATACTCAATCGTAGTATGTGAAAACACAGTTGGACCAACAACAATAGTTTAACCAACCAAAAGGAGGATTTCGAGGAGGTCGCAATGGAGGATTTGGTCACAGAGGTGTTATGAGTCGAGGTCATGGACCAGTGACATGTTATAATTGTGGAATTTTGGGACATTACTAGAGAAACTATCTGAATGTACAGTCTTAGTGTATGTATTGCAGTGCCACAAATCACAATGTCGAAGAATGCCCACATTTGATTGTGAAGTGGCAAGCTAAGAACCAATTACAATTACAACCAAACCAAAATGTGAACTAGACTCAAAACCAGAATCAAGGACCAACTATAGGAAAAATATCTGTGGAACCCAGGACTCAAACACCTGATGTTGGAGTAATAACACAAGGAGGAGCAACCACAGGAGATGGTGGACCACTACCAAATATTCGACCAACGACTCGAAAGAAGGTACAATTCGATATCGATACTGAGAAAGAAACTTTCTTTGACACAAGAGACATACTGAACTGAAACACAAGAGACATACTATGTCAGGATCATCCCAGAAGGTTAGTAAATTGAACAATCTTCTAGAAAGTTGTCTGTCGTTAGCCAAACATCCCAATGCATTAGCAGAAATAGCGATCTTGTTGTATCAATAGGAGAAAGGGTGATAAGATCATGTTGTGAATTATTTTCACAAGAAGAAAATGAGAAGGGAAATGAGAATGAATGTCTAGATCAGGGATTATGATGTGGATTCAGTCATCTTGAATCTAGGATCAGATGTAAACATCCTAAAAAAGTAGACATGGGAAATGATGGGGAAAACACTGTTGGTTTATTCTTATGTTCAACTGTGACTAGAAAATCAAGCCAGGGTGTCACCAATTGGTAGAGTACCCCACCTACTTATTGAAGAAGAATAACTTTAGACGTACATAGATTTCAACGTCATTGAGATAGTTGATGACAATATCTTGTATCCCACATTGTTGGGGATTGGATGGGAAAACGACAATCTCACGGTTATCAACTTCAATAAGCATGTAATGAGTTTCAAGAATCGTGACATGCAGATAATTTCCCCATTAGATCCCAGTGAAGGATGAAGATAGGTTGAACTAGTGAAAGACAAATTTGTGGGAGGATGGGATAACACCTATAATATTTCCGAAGAAAACATCCATCCCAGCGCAAATGGGGAGTTAGGCTAGAAAAGTAATAGCTCCGCATCATCAGAATCTGATGATGCACTAAATAATTTACATTACTTATTACATGAAGTATCGGTCAGAAAATGTGGAAGAGTTACCCAATCACCACGCTAGGTCACAACATAGATCATCAAACTTCCAACGTACGAAGGAATCCCTAAATTGGATGGTTTTATTGACAAATTCAAGGATAAAGTATCAGAACCTCAACGAATCTTGGAACTGGAGGAAGCAATGAAGGCTACTCCAATGAGATGGCGGGCTACGAATAAGAGCTCGATAAGCGATTAGCAGAGATGTCGCATACTAATGGAAGTTTGATTTGGGGAAGCGGAGAACTGCCAAGGAAAGAAGTAAAATGGAAGGGATGATCCCAATCACCATTTGGTCGCATGCCAAACCGCATGGGTATTAAAGTTGAAGGAAGAATGGGTCCATGCAGTTGTTCATACATTAGATGAGATACCAAGGAGATAGTATGTCTCGATAGAATTGCGAAGGGAAATCACAACCTAGGAAGAATTGGCGATTGGATTCACTCAAACTTTTAGCTTTGTGAGTGATGATTCAATCATACATAGTGCACAACAACACATACGCAACATCGTGTTGGAAATAGTTCTAGTGGCGTTACCAAAGGGATTTCAAGAGACGTCAATAACGCAGTTGGTGAGATAATGCTACAGTGTAACAGGACATCCCGACGATGAGGATGTTCCATGAAACATCAATATTAGAGAATCAGAGGGAATTTGAGACATCGTAGCACTAGAGATACCATCCAATAAATTCAAACAACCACTTGATATTTACAAAGTCATGTTGGGATGACAAAGGATCCAAGGTTCGCCAATGTAGGAGATTATTGGGATGAGGTGACTATGGCAAAGATCACTGTTGGTGCAAAATATATGCTATCTAATTCAACACTTAATTGTCAACCCAGGAAGGTAACATTTAAGGTACAAGCACTGTATGTGCAGGATTAAAGCTTATTCTAATATGATCTAATCTAATCTAAAAATTATTCGAAATGTTTAATACTAAGATTCTTAATATAGTGATCATTAATTCAATTCAGATTTAAGATCCTAATGCTAAAATCTACAAAGCATTCAAACTTCAAGCTCTGACATAATTGCAAAAATGAAATACTGACTTCAATACAATCGTAATTCTAAAGCATATCATTGCAAATGAAATAAACTAATGGAAACCATTCATTCTAATATGACTCAAAAACTAATTCAAGTAAACAGAAAACTATGCATTGACACAGAAAACAGAACATGTGACAGAAAGTGAACTTGGCAATTGATTTCTCATTTAATATTTCAATGATTTTATCAAACTAATAGATTTCATTAACATGAGTTTTAATAAGTTTTATATCAGCATAGAGTTCATAGTTCAATTCAATCTTAAAATGGATTATTATTTATAATTGAAACTATTCTAAATTAAACTTGCATTTAAAACTACAATAAAATAAATGAAATTTGCTAATTACGATTTTTTTAAAAAGAATACTATTGTTAAGTCTAAGCTATAGAACCAAAATAATCATTCAAAATGTAAGAAAACTACCTATCCTATTCTTATGAATTGAAAAACTATTTACTGTGCAAAATCAAAAGATCTAAGCTATCAAACAAGTTCAATTACAAACAAACTATTCAAGAACATGAAACTATACTACTCTAATTAACCTATGAAATTCAGTCCAACAATTAACTACGAATTCACAAGAGCAAGATGAAATGCTACTCTAAAGACGAGCTACAAAGCAAAAAACTATCTCTATGAAACAACAAATTATTTGTAAGCAAACTAACTAGCTTCTATCTAACAAACTTGAAATGCTTTCTATATTACTAGAAGGAAAACCAATCTATAAAAGAGAATTCAAATACTACTCTATAACAAAAAAAACTATGTGTTTAAGCAAATGTCTAAAATCTATGAAGTTCGAAACCCTAAGCAATTCTTTTACAAATTCAACTTCAAAGCAAGTAAATCCTGTGATACAAGAAATGAAAGTAAAAGTGCAAGGATAGCAAAAATAATTCTATTTTTCTGTCTAAAGCGAATGGAACAAAATGAAAACGTTCTAACTACTCAAGCTCTAATTCTTAATGCAATTTCTATCTACTAACATAGTTCTAGAAAAGAGTGCAGATCCTACTGTAAAAACAATTGCAATATATTAGCAGGAGAGCAATGCAATTATGGAAATGCATATGGCTTGGACGTGAAAGAAAAACTATATGGTGTTAAGCACCTACCTACAACAAAAAAAGGTAAAACGTAAATGGGAAAACATGAATGGGAAAAAAGGAATGGAAAAACGTCATGTCTGTTCGAAAACAATTTTCTCCATGCCTGTTAAGTAATTCTGGAAATTTTCTGATGATAGGGGTAAATGAGCCCGTTTGGGAAACGGGTTCAGAACCATTTCCCCAGATTCCTTATGATTTTCTCAAACTATGCTCCCAAAATTTGCTTCTTGAACAAAGCAAAACATGAATGGTATGAACAGAATTGCAAATGATAAAACAATGGGACATAGCTCTACAACTGGGAGAAACTGAATAATCTACTAGACAAAAATAAATCTAATTCAAACTACAAATAATCTAAGCAATTAACAAACTGAAATTAACAAATGAAATACATAATTGAATCAACTTAGCGGACAATATGCACAGAGACAACACAACGAATCTGGATCACACACAGAAATACACACTTGTCACTAAGGGGCCCTCTTAGGTGACAGTGGCTTCCATTCACAAGCTAATAAGTCACGAACCATGAAGCAAAATATAAAACCAAAAACTAAACAAAGCTTTTGTATTAAAACTAGAAGCGAAATTAAAAACTGTTTTTCCTTCCTCCTCTTCACAACCAAAGATGGATTTTTATAGTGATTACAATGGAGAGAAGGTCGACCCTTTCAGTGGTTGGAATCTCTAATAATAGAATGCCATAAAATATGAAAACAACTTCCATTGATGAGTTAAACTAAACATGTCATTTTCTCCCAAACCGTGGATGTCAATTTCCTGGAATTCGCTCAGCATAACTGGTGGATACTTGGACAAGATGTAGAGCGAATCTTTGCAATCAGATTCTCATGAACCATGTGTGCCAGGTGGGAAAAAGAAACCATATTTCTGTTTGCGGCATGAATGCATCCAGATAGGCAAACATATGAATCTCTAGGTGTGAACGATGGGTTAAATGACCTGTAACTGAAATTTAACTCACAAATCCAATTTCTGGGCTGAATTTCAGCTAGGTTGTTGCATGATTTAATTGCTGGGTGCTGAGTTTAATTATGGCTAAGTTGTGTTCTATATTCCATTGCCTTTCCTAGCATGATGGGTGAGCTCCTCCTCTTCACAGCGTGCATTAATTTCCATTTCGTGTTCCCTATTCTTCCTTCTTTCATGGCCTGCATAAAACAAAAACATGCGTTAGTTATATCAAAACAATATAATGGAAATATTTTATAAGTGGCATGTTAAGTTATACCAAAACAATATTTAAATGCTTTTATATGCAATATAAGTGTTCACGTGATTTTTATTCATTTTATGTTTAAAAGGAAGAATTTCAAACATTTAAGGAATGTCCATGTGTTAAAGTGGAAGAAACCCCCTTTTATGAGTTAAAGCTCTTTTATTTTTAAATAATCATTTGAGATTTAAAATGAAGTATTATTTATAATAATAATTCTTTTTAAATTTCTTTTAAGCATCATTTTGAATAATTGTTTATTTTGTTCTAAAAATAATGCAAAGAAATATTAGCATTAACTCATGGTTTTATTTTGCATATGCAGGAGCAACAAGACTAGCAAGAATCAGAAGATAAATGTATCACAGAATCAAGACAAAGGCCATCCAAACTCAAGGAACCAATAAGGAACATGTCATAAAAACCAGTGCGTAACTTAGGACCAGAAGAAGGTTGGATGAATGACCGGATGGAGTACCAAAATGCTTATGATTTGCACAATATTGCATTTAATACATTAAAAATAACATATTAGGCTCACTTTACATTTACGAGATTTTAATTAATAAAACAAAGTAAAATATAACCGTATTGAACATAGATGTGTTAAATCATGGTAGATAGGATGGGAAATTGATCTAAATAACATCATTATAAAAGACAATTTTGGAGCCTAACACTCCCCCAAACTAAAGGTATGGCACGTCCACATGCCATGAATGATTTGGAAGTGGTATTTCATTTTTTTAAAACTATGTTTGATCATCAATAGTTTATAGGTCCTCCATTTTTTTATACTCTTTTTCAAACTTGTAACACTAGAAACCTCCACGATTGAGATCGCAGGAGAACGGCGAGCTCCTGAAATTGTGGATCGCCCTCACGCTGAGAACGCAGGTCGTGGCTCTGATTGGGCTGGGATCTTAGATCCGGTGCAGGCTGAAGACTCTGAGGACATTGGGAAGAGCTGTTGGGCATTTACCAGAGGCCTGATCTCTGATTTTGTGGCCGTAAAACCCATGATCTGAGTATCTGGCAACTGGTGCAGCCAGATGGCTGGGGAGGAGTGTCCACCTCCTATCCCGAAATCTGCCGCCTTTGACAGGCTAATTGGGACCCAGAATAGGAGATCAAGACCACAAGATCTACCGAATTTTGTTAAGAGAGTTGAAGATGTACCAGAGGTAGCACTCCCCCCGAAGGAAACAATGCGTGTATCTCTTTCCTTGGCAGATCGAGCCCTGATCGGGAAATTCAATGGGCTTTGGCCATCCCCAAAAACTACCTAAAGCTGGGTCCAACGGAACTGGGGACCTCTAATCACCAAAAACGTTGCTTCATACTCCGTCGGCAGGGGTTACTTTTTGTTCGACTTCGAGTCCAAGGAAGATAAAGATCTAATATTCAGGAATGGGCCCTACTTCATGGGGCCGCAAGGACTATACCTCAATGGGTGGACTCCGGATTTTGATCCAGAAGCTGACACCCCCAAAGCTGTGCCAGTTTGGGTCAGGCTCCCTAATCTCCCCATGCACTGCTGGAATTCCAAATCTCTTCAGGCAATCGGGACTGCCCTGGGAAAATACATTGATATGGCGAGCCCAAAGGATCAATATGCTTGTGCACGCATATGCGTCGAGGTGGACCTAGAAGCAGGACTGCCGGAGGCCATAAAACTAATTGTAGGAAGTTGGTCCCACTACCAAAAGCTCGATTATGAACAGCTCCCTTTCAAGTGCAGGGGCTGCCAGGAATACGGGCACTTCATCCGGAACTGCCCCAAAAATCCTGAACCACACCAAGAAAAAGCAGAAGGATGGAAAAGGGTGAATAGATCCAGATCCAAAAACCAAGGCGGTGGAGGCTCCAAGAATGGTGAAAGTATCAAAGAAACCAGAAATCCCCTTCCTGAAGGACCCCAAGAAGCATCCAAGACAAATGAATCCAATGCAGCAAGACATGAGGCCACTAATGCTGAAGGCGAAACAAGCAATGAAGAGAGCAAAGAATCAAAAGCAAGCCCATCAGATCAGCATGTGGAAGATCAAGAAGAAGGCACTGATATTCCAAAAGAAGGAGAAGCTAGGGGGAAATCTAAGGAAGAATTCGAATCAGAGGAAGAGGAAGAAGAAGAAGGGGAGATCGCGCTGATCACTCTAAGACAGACTAAAACTAAAGGCAGGAAATCTAGAAAAGAGGTCAGGGATCAAGCTACCTACAAGGATAAGCTGGAAGGATCCTAGCCAACCTTGGAAAAGCTACTGAAGAACACCAGAAACACCCGTCAACAAGGGCATGCCTAGAAAGGGATGCCGACAAACTCCAAAAGTAAATAATGAAGGTTCTCTCCTAGAACTGCAGAGGTCTTGGCAGCAAAAGCAAAGAAGAAGCCATGATGGACTTAGTCTCTCTTCACCAGCCAGACATCTTCTTGATCCAGGAGACCAAGATGGAGGAAGCCGCATTTCTCCAAGTTAGCACTAAATTTTGGAAAAAAAAAGGTAAAGCTATTATTAGTTCAAGGGGCGCATCCGGAGGCATCGGAACCCTTTGGGATGACAAGAAATTTGAGGCTATCGACATCAAGTATAGCTCTAACTGGATCCTCACTCTGTTGAGGAAAAAAGACACCAATACTCTGGTAAGAATTTTCAATATTTATGCCCCTAATTCCTTTGCTGATAAAAAAACCTGCTGGAACCTCCTCCGAGAGGAAAGAAGTAACCAGCATGGGAATGTAATCTTGGGAGGGGATTTTAATGTCACCCTCAGCCAGGATGGAAAAAAAGGGGGTTCTAGGGTCAGAGATCCCTTTAAAGAAATAGTAGATGATCTCATCTTGGAGTGGGACCTCATGGATATCAAGCCATCCATTGGAAAATACACTTGGAGTAATAAGAGGACTGGCCCCGGGCACATTGCTGCCAGGCTGGACCGATTTCTAGTCCAGGACTCCTTCCTGCTCCTGGGTCTAAACCTGACCTCCAAAATCCTCCCATTCGGAGGATCGGATCACAAGCCTATCATACTCGAGATGGAATTGAATAAAAATTTAGGACCGATCCCCTTCAGATTTAATCCATTGTGGGCCACCCAGCCTGACTTTCAAAAGCTGGTAGCAGACTCATGGTCCCCCCCGGTAAATGGGTCCTCCTTCTACGTTTGGGAGGAGAAGCTGAGAAGGCTGAAGAAAAAACTACGATCCTGGATAAAATTACTTCCTTCTATCAACGATAAGAAAATCCAGGCTGGCCTGGCGCTGGAACTCCATCAAACTGATATGGAAGATAATGAAGTAACCAGCGCTGACATTCAGGCTGAGATAAGACTGCACTCAAACCTCCATGAAGCATGCAGGCAAGAAGCTGAGTGGTGGAGAATCAAAGCACGCTGTAAGTGGCTGAAAAACGGAGATAGAAATACTGGGTACTTCCATAAACAGGTCGTTGCCAGAAGAAATTTCAATACGGTGAGTGAGATTCAATTCCAAGACAAAATTATCAGCGATTTTGATGAAATCAAATCTGCAGCATCCAAGCACTTTGAGGACCTGTACACCGATCAGCCTGTAATTGAAGACGCCCAGCTCCTTGCTCTGGTGCCCAGCACAATAAATTCCAATGATAATGACACGCTGAAGCAGGTGGTCACGCTGGAAGAAATCAGACTGGCAGTTGACAATATGGAGGATGACAAGGCTCCGGGCCCTGATGGCTTCAACGTCAATTTCATAAAACTCTGCTGGGAGACTATCAAAATCGACTTGCTCAAAATGGTCATGAAATCCCAAAGGTGCATTAAAATAGGAGGCAGCACTAATTCTGCCTTCCTGGCACTCATTCCCAAAGAAAAGGGAGCTAAATCTTTCGACAGATATCGCCCTATATCTCTGTGTAACATAGGCTACAAAATCATCACAAAGATAATGGCCAACAGACTAAAAAATATCCTTCCTAAGCTCATCCCAGAAAATCAAGGTGGGTTTGTCAAAGGCAGGAAGATTTGGGAAAACATAATATTAGTCCAAGAGGCTATTCATTCCAATCAGAAAAATGGTGAAAAAGGAATGGCAGTAAAGCTGGACCTAGCCAATGCCTTTGACAGAGTCAGCCATTCCTTTCTCTATCAGGTAATGGGGAGATTCGGCTTCGCTCCTGAATTCATCTCTTGGGTCAAGGCCTGTATCAACCAGCCCTGGATCACCCCGCTAATCAACGGTAGAGCAGGGCCCTTCTTTAAAGCCTCACGAGGTCTGAGGCAAGGTTTCTCGCTATCCCCCCTACTCTACGCTATCCAGGCCTCTGTCCTTAGCTTCCAACTGGAATATGCAAGACAAGATCAGGAGCTCTCTGGCATCAGGATGGGTAGAGGCACTAAAGACATCAATCACGCATTGTTCGCGGATGATACTATCCTGCTGGGAGGAGCCATCCGGATCATAGCCCACCGCTTCAAGCTGTAAATGAACCATTACTGCAATGCCTCCGAAAGCAAGATCAACTTCGGGAAAAGTCAGATCTTTGGATGGAATCTAAATCCCAGGGAAATGCTTGATATCTCCCGAATACTTGACATGGATGGGGCTGTAATGTGGGATTCCTTCAACTATCTAGGAGTGCCTATTTTCAAATCCAAGGCTAAGAAATCAGCCTGGACTCCTATAGTGGAGAAAATCAAAAGGAAAATCACGCATTGGGGGACGATCTGGCTTAATTTAGCTGGCAAGGTAGTACTCATCAAGGCTATATTGAATAGTTTTCTGCTCTACCAGTGCACCCTTCTGCTAGCTCCGGTAGCTGTCTTAAGCCAAATTGAAGGGCTGATAAGAAAATTTCTCTGGCAAGGGGGGAACAATGGGGAAAGTAAAAAATTCGCTTTGGTCAGCTGGAAATCCACAAAATTGCCTTGGTCCGAGGGAGGCCTTCAAATAAGAGATTTAAAAATCCAAAACTTGGCCATGGGAGCCAAGCTGTTATGGAAATTGCTTGAGACTAATTCCTCCTGGAGCAGTAGGGTGCTGAAGAAGAAATACTTTCCAGGGCCAACTCTAAGGTGCCTGGATGAAGATCACGCTGTAAAACATGGCTCTGTCATCTACAACGTCTACAAAAAAACTCTTCCATACTTCAGACCAGCGCTCTCCTTCATTCCAAGAAATGGGAAGTCGATCAGAATTTGGCATGATGAAATCCTGGGTCGCCCTCCTCCTCATCTTCCACATCTGCAAGCCTGGATGACAGCCAACAGAGTGACCACGATTTGCGACATTGCTGCGTGGGAGGATGAAGCACCGTATAATTGGTCACGCTAGACATTTCCAGACTGCCCTGCAGAATTAAAAGAAGATAGAACGCTGCTGTTGCATCACCTGGCAGGGATTGCTCCAATCAACAAAACCAGAAAAGATAAACGCGGCTGGGGAAGGCAATTCGGCAACTATACAACGGCTGAAGGGTACCAGAATTTCATTGCCAATTATAACGTGCCTGCAAACCCAAAAATCTGGAAAAATTTGTGGAATCATAGCACTATTCCAAAGATCGATATGTTTTCTTGGACATTGATCCATAAAAAAATCCTCACTGGAGAGAATTTGGAGAAGAGGGGACTCACTGGCCCCTACCAGTGTCCACTCTGCGCTGTAGAGTCAAAAAATATCAGTCACCTTTTTTTTAAATGCTCCTTTACTGCTGCTGTTTGGAAAGAGGTACTGAAAAGCTGGGGGGAGAACATCAATCTCCCGAACAGTATCCAAGATTGTTTCTTAGATTGGGACACCCACTATAATGGACAACTTTTAAATAAAAATGGATTACATGCGTGCTGGATGAAAATTCCCAAGTTAATCTGTTGGTATATATGGAATGAAAGGAATCTACGAATCTTTCAAAACAAATCTCAGCCAGTATGGAAGATAGCAGCAAAAGTAGAAGCCATGCTGGGGGAAATAGTAAGCAATTCAAAGATTCCTAGCAACAAAGGGAAGCTGAATGCTAATGAAGAAAGATGGATGCAGAGACTAAACATCAAAATGGTCAGAGATGAAGTTTCCAGATCGCTGGAAAAATGGGAAATCAGAATGGATGACTCCCAGTTCGAGAACTGGCTTAAAGAAAGGAAGATTTTTAAGCTCTTTTTTGACGGGGCTTCCAAAGGGAACCCGGGGAAAGCAGGAGGAGGGGGAATCATTATCGAGCCAAGCGGGAAAATCATGATGGAATACTATTGGAATATTGGCCAGAACACCAACAACATGGTTGAGGCTTACGGACTCTGGCAAGGGGTCAAACCGTTACAGAAAGAAGGCGTGGAAGAGGTCATGGTGTTTGGCGATTCCAGATTAGTTATTCAAGCAATGAATGGGGGCGGAAGCGACAAGAATGAAGGCACAGCCAGACTAATAAATAGGATTAAAACCAAGGCCAAATGGTTCAAGAAAATCACTTTCCACCATATTCTAAGGAAGCTGAATGCTCTAGCGGATAAAGCAGCCAATAAGTCGATAATGATCAGACAAAATGAGCTAGTAGTTAATTCAATTTTATGCTTTGAATCACCTCCCTAATTCGAATAGATCTTGAGGTGAATTAGTTGAAAGTTGTACTGAATTTCTTCAGCAATCCAATTGCTGGTCCTTTTATAATAACATAACCGTTTAAAAAAAAAAATAGGTTATAGGAAATCTTCAGCAAAACTAAGCCAACTTTATTACTGCATAAAAACTAAAACTTACAAAAAAATGTTATGTTATGAGATGACCAAAATGACTTCATATTATTTAAGATTTCTTAATACATACAATTCCGCCAACTAGTAATGATTAATGCTTATGAAGACCATATAAACTGAGACTCTCTCTTCCCCCTCCCCCAAACCGAAGGTATGGCACGTCCTCGTGCCATTAATGAATTACGACCGGGTTGTGTTCTCTTATGTTAACATTCTGGATCAACAACATTTAGCAGGTAATATCATACTAAGGCAGATTGTTTAATACATGAAAATTCATCAGTTTATGCTTACAAAGACCACATATAAGCTATGATAGGGGATTTTCCTCATGTCTCCAAAATGGAAAACATGAGGGTATAGATAGTCTGTAAAGCATATAGGAAACTAGTCATCCCTGCTACTTCTCAAAGTCTTATTGTTATTCAAATAATATGAACAAATTTTGCATTTTGAGTTCATTAGACTCCTAAGTTTATGGGTCCCACTTCTAGGATAGTGATATCCTAGGTATAGTATGAATTAGACAACAAGGTCTTAAGTGCAACTTACAAACATTCTCATGGCAGATTGATGGAGTTCATTTTCTTTAGATCAACCATGCATACCTTCCTCCGGTAGACCCACAACAACCTTTATTATCACAGAGTCATTTTCATATTTTTTCTCTCTTTTTTGATAAGCTGTCCTCCCCAGGAAGATTCCCCTCTTTTAGTTGGGCATGTTCATCACCCCGTCAGGTTTACCTAGTCATACCACAGGCCAGTACCCGCTTCCAGTGAGCCTGTTTAGTACCCTTACGGGTCAACCTCTTAAGCCCATTTTCTATCAGAGGCTCTTTTCCCAATGTTTCCACTCCCTATAGATATTCGACAAATAATTTTTCCTATGAAGGAGTGGTGGGGGAGCAGCTCTGAAAACCATGCTACAAGGTGGGATGGTATATGGGTTGGAGGACAATTAGTCTTCTCTTTTTTATTATCATGGAACCAAAATAAAGGCTGCAAGAGGAATCTACTGAATCAAGGATACACACGGTTGATGGATTTAGTGTAAAGTGGATGAAGCCATAAGATAATGAGTGAAATGCGTCTCTATCCCCAAAACTCGCCTCTTTCATATAGAGTTATAGTATTGTTCCCCACAAACTAGGAATTTCATTCACCCTTATGCTACTCTGTAGTAAAGATGCTTAAATAACATACCCTGATAATGAGGCTAGGGTGTACGAGTGACCTCTAGGTTTTAGATAGAATTTTAAACTTATGACAAATTTCTATGACATTCAAAATTGGTCTTGAGCAGATATTACATTCAAAAATATGAATGTATGAAAAGAAATAATGATGGAAAATTGTTTCGGTTTAGTCTTTGCCATTATCTTCTTCTTAGCTCTTTTATTTGAAAAATAAAATGAAAAATGAAGTTCCATTATTCCCTAAACTAAGAATGCAACATTTTATTTATATACATATCCCCTACCCTAAGAAGAAAGAAACATATTTATTCAAGTATATGAGCTTTTCCAATGAAACCAAGTGCAAAGCAAAATGAGAATTGTACCTTTATCCACATATGAAAAGATTGTTACAGTGATTACCTAAATGTGGAAATTCAACCAACTTACTTTTCTTTGGATCAACAGGTGTTGAATGAAGGAATGGTATTGTGGCTGGGTTACCTCTTGAACCAAATTTCAATATAGTCCTGGTACTCACCTCCCTTCACTATGTCATGCATATCCTTTTGTCTTAGATGATCGATTTCTTGAGCACAAGATGGATCTATCAGCTTGCATGTAGAGAACTCCTTAATTTTTGGCTGCTCTCCTTCGAATGTAATCCTCAATACGCCAGATTCTTCTGCAATCTTGCAAGGAAAATCATTTTGTAGTTCTTGGGGCTATGTTTCATCTTCTATTTCAGGAGAGGTTGACAATCTCTCAACTGCTATCAAGATATTCTCTTCTTGAGAGATTGATATCCCAGCTGTTGCTAGGATTTGAGAAAGTTATCTCATGCTAATGAGCACCTTCAAATCCATTTTTTCGATTGATAGGTCTTGCTTCACACAAGGATTAGTCTCTGGGGTTCTTACAACACCCAATAATTTTATGTGTTTTTGAGAAACTATCGACTACTAAAAAAAATTGTGATTTAAACACAACACATTAAAACACCTACATGAAATTAAATTGCAGAAAGTAAAGACACTCATACAGAAAGAAAACCACACTTGCATAAGAGTAAATTGCGAGAAAGTAAACTACCTAGATTTGCAAGGCACGCATACGTGAAATTGAACTATAGAAAATTAAACTATCTACATTTGCGGAAAGAAACGTATACCCAAATATGAAAAAGTAAACTAACTATGTTTGCAAAAAGTACACTTAAGAGAAGTAAATCAAACTTTGCGTGAAGTAAACACACTTGTGCAAAAAAGTAACAACAAGGCTTTGGGGCAGCCCACTATAATGGATGCGCAGGTTCTTACCTCTCGTCTTACCGTTCTCCCCTACCCCTTGTTGTGTAATATAAAGACAACCTATCTACCCCTATATAACTAGCCTCCAATCCCTTTAGCACCTCCCCGACAACGACGCCAAAATGTTGGTGCAAAATATATGCTATCTAATTCAACACTTAATTGTCAACCCGGGAAGCTAACCTTTGAGGTACAAGCACTGTATGTGCAGGATGAAAGTTTATTCTAATCTGATCTAATCTAATCTAAAAATTATTCGAAATGTTTAATACTAAGATTCTTAATCTAGTGATCATTAATTCAATTCAGATTTAAGATCCTAATGCTAAAATCTACAAAGCATTCAAATTTCAAGCTCTAACATAATTGAAAAAGTGAAATACTAACTTCAATACAATCATAATTATAAAGCATATCATTGCAAATGAAATAAACTAATGGGAACCAATCATTCTAATATGACTCAAAAACTAATTCAAGTAAACAGAAAACTATGCAGTGACACAGAAAATAGAACATGTGACAGAAAGTGAACTTGGCAATTGATTTCTCATTTGATATTTCAATACTTTTATCAAATTAATATATTTCATTAACATGAGTTTTAATAAGTTTTATTTCAGCATAGAGTTCATAGTTCAATTCAACCTTAAAATGAATTATTATTTATAATTGAAACTATTCTAAATTAAACTTGCATTTAAAACTACAGTAAAATAAATGAAATTTGCTAATTACAATTTTTTTAAAAGGAATACTATTGTTAAGTCTAAGCTACAGAAGCAAAATAATCATTCAAACTGTAAGCAAACTACCTATCCTATTCTTATGAATTGAAAAACTATCTACTGTGCAAAATCAAAATATCTAAGCTATCAAACAAGTCCAATTACAAACAAACTATTCAAGAACATGAAACTATACTACTCTAATTAACCTATGAAATTCAGTCCAACAGTTAACTACGAATTCACAAGAGAAAGATGAAATGCTACTCTAAAGACAAGCTACAAAGCAAACAACTATCTCTATGAAACAACAAATTATTTGTAAGCAAACTAACTAGCTTCTATCTAACAAATTTGAAATTCTTTCTATATTGCTGGAAGGAAACCCAATCTACAAAAAATAATTCAAATACTACTCTATAACAAAAAAAACTATGCATTTAATCAAATGTCTAAAATCTATGAAGTTCGAAACCCTAAGCAATTCTTTTACAAATTCAACTTCAAAGCAAGTAAACCCTATGATACAAGAAAGGAAGGTAAAAAAGCAAGGATAGCAAAAATAATTATATTTTTTTGTCTAAAGAAAATGAAACAAAATGAAAACGTTCTAACTACTCAAGCTCTAATTCTTAATGCCATTTCTATCTACTAACAGAGTTCTAGAAAAGAGTGCAGATCCTACCATAAAAACAATTGCAATCTATTAGCAGAAGAGAAATGAAATTATGGAAATGCATATGGCTTGGACATGAAATCAAAACTATATGGTGTTAAGCGCCTACCTACAACAAAACAACAACAACAAAACAACAACATGAAAACAACATTAAAAAAAGGCAAAACGTAAATGGGAAAACGTGAATGGGAAAAATAGAATGGAAAAATGTGATGTCTGTTCGCAACATGTCTTTCCACGCCTGTTAAGTAATTCTAGAAATTTTTCACGTATAGGGGTAAATGAAGCAGTTTGGGAAGTGGGTTCCAAACCGTTTCCCTAGATTCCGTAGGGTTTTCTCAAACTATGCTCCCAAAATTTGCCTCTTGAAATTAAAAATGATAAAACAATGGGACACATATCTGCAACTGGAAGAAACTGACTAATATACTGGAGAGAAATAAATCTAATTCAAATTACAAATAATCTAAGCAATTAACAAACTGAAATTAGCAAATGAAATACATAATTGAATCTACTTAGCTGACAATATGCACAGAGACAACACAACGGATCTGGATCACACACAGAAATACACACTTGTCACTGAGGGGCCCTCTCAATTGACATTGGATTCCATTAACGAGCTAACGAGTCACCAACCATGAAGAAAAATATAAAACCAACAACTGAACAAAGCTTTTGTATTAAAACTAGAAGTGAAATTAAAAACCTTTTTTCCTTCCTCCTCTTCACAACCAAAGATGGACTTTTATAGTGATTACAATGGAGAGAAGGTTGACCCTTTCAGTGGTCGACCTCTCTAATAATATAATGCCATAAAATCTGAAAACAAATTCCATTGATGAGTTAAACTGAATAGGTTGTTTTCCCCCAAACCATGGATGTCAATTTCTTGGATTCGCGCAGTAGAACAAGTGGATACTTGGACGAGATGTAGAGAGAATATTTGCAAGCAGAAGCTCATGAACCATGTGTGCTAGGTGGGAAATAGAACCCATATTTCTGTTTGTGGCATGAATGCGTCCATATAGGCAAACAAATGAATCTCTAGGTGTGAACGACGAGTTAAATGACCTATAACTGAAATTTAACTCACAAATCCGATTTCTGGGCTGAATTTCGGATCGTTTATTGCATGATTTAATTGTTGGGTGCTGATTTTAATTATGGCTAGGCTATGTGCTATATTCCATTTCCTTTCCCGGCTTGATGGGTACGCTCCTCCTCTTCACGACATGCGTTAGTTATATCAAAACAATATAATGGATATCTTTTATAAGTCCCATGTTAAATTATACCAAAACAATATTTAAATGCAATTATATACTATATAAGTGGTCATGTGATTTTTATTCCTTTTATGTTTAAAAGGAAGAATTTCAAACATTGAAGGAATGCCCACCTGTTAAAGTGGAAGAAAATCCCTTTTATGAGTTAAAGCTCTTTTATTTTTAAATAATCATTTTTTTTAATCATTTGAGATTTAAAACTAAGTATTATTTATAACAATAATTATTTTAAAAAAAAATTAAGCATAATTTTCAATAATTGTTTATTTTGTTATGAAAATAATGCAAAGAAATCTTAGCATTAAATCATGGTTTTATTTTGCATATGCAGGAGAAACAAGACTAGCAGGAATTGGAAGATAAATGTATCACAGAATCAATACAAAGGCAAGCCAAACTCAAGGAACCAATAAGGAACATGTCTTCAAAACCAGTGCGTAACTTAGGACCGAATGGAGTACCGAAATGCTTATGATTTGCACAATAATGCATTTAATACATTAAAAATAACATATTAGGCTCACTTTACATTTATGAGATTTTAATTAATAAAACAAAGTAAAATATAGCCTTATTGAACATATATGTGTTAAATCATGGTAGATAAGATGGGAAATTGATGTAAATAACATCGTTATAAAATACAATTCCGGAGTCCAACAATCACCGACCTACTGCATGAGTTCTAGGATTTGTTTCCGAATAATTTTGCTGAGTTGAAAGGGATTTCAGGAGACTTGGGAGAAATGAAAATCCCCCTAAATCCGGATGTGAAACCAGTGAAGCAACGTCCTTATCGATTGAATCCGCGATACATGGAACATGCCAAGTACGAACTCAATAGGATTTTTAATGCCGGTATCATCTAACCTATGGAAGAATCTGAATGGATCATCCCAATGGTTGTACAAGATAAGAAGACAGGGGATATCCAGATTCGTGTCAACTTAAGGAAGATGAATGATGCATGTCTTCATGATCCATTTCCAACACCATTCATTGACGAGGTACTAGAAGGAGTCGGAGGACAAGAGATCTATTCATTTACAAACGACTTTTTAGGTTACCACCAAATAAAAATTGTTACAGAAGATAGATGAAAGACTACTTTCGTAAGAGAGTGGGGATGTTTTCAGTACACAGTGACTTCATTTGGTCTCAAGAATGCCCATGCGATCTTCTCAAGGATAGTTTTCATTGCGTTTAAGGAATTCATTAAAAAATTCTTGGCAGTCTACATGGATGTCTAGACTGTATACGGGCCGGTAAAAGACCATATTATGAACCTTCGACCGATGTTGGAAATATGTAGACAACACCATATTTCGCTAAATCTAAATAAGTGTATATTTTGTGCTCAGTTTGGGATTTTGTTAGGACACATTGTCTATAAGGAAGGTATGTTGGTCGATCCTGCCAAGATTGCGATAATTGTTGATCTACCTGCAAAGACGACGGTAAAAAAACTCAGGGCAACATTGGGTCACACAGGTTATTACTGAAAGTTCATAAGGGGGTATGAAACAATCATAGCACCAATGGAGAAGTTGTTAAAGAAGGATGCAAGGTTCGAATGGAATGACGAATGCCATATAAGTCTAGATACTCTGAAGCAGAAGATGGTCACAACACCAATATTGGTCTTTCTGGATTGGACAAAGGAGTTTCACGTCCACATTGATGCTTCATCAGTTGAATTAGGAGTAATTTTGGGCCAATCAGGGGAAGGAGTGATTGATCAACTAATCGCATTCGCAATTCGGAAGCTGTCTACATCGGAATGGAACTACACAATGATAGAGAGGGAAGGATTGGCGATGGTGTATGCATTACAAAAATTCCACCACTACCTATTGGGAGGACATTTAAAAATGTTTACATATCACTCAGCGTTGAAGTACCTGGTGAAAAATCCCATGTTTGGGGGAAATATTTGTCGATGGTTACTACTCTTCCAAGAGTTCAATTTTGAGATCATCATAAAGTGAGGACGGTTGAATGCAGGATCCGATCATTTGTCAAGCATTGATATAGGAGAAGAACCAAGCAACATTGAGGATCACCTATCTAATGCGCAGTTGTTTATGATAAGAATGGTATATGACCATTATGAGCAAATTATCCAATTTTTTATGACAGGAAAAGTACCAAAGGACCTCACCACCAGTCAAAAGAAGCAACTGGTCGTAAAAGATGTGGATTTTTAAGCTAATCACAAGACAACTATATAAAATCGGGCCAAATGGAATTCTACGTCGATATGTCTTACCACATGAGTAGGAGAGAATATTGGTTGAGGTGCATGCTAGAATTGCAGGAGTAAATTATGGAGGGTGCGCAACAACAAGAAAGATACTCCGAGCTGGTTTATGGTGTCCAAAAATGCACAATGATACCACAGACTATGCTAAAAGTTGTGATGGTTGTCAAAGGACAAGGAAGCCATCACGATGGGATGAGATGACTCTAGTACCTTAGGTGACGCTACAACCATTTGATAAATGGGAAATGGATTTTGTGGGACCTATCAATTCTCTACGGAAATAGATGGGTGCGTGATATATCATCATTGTGACGAACTACTTGACACGATGGAAAGAAGTAGCACCAGTGACATATTGTACAACTATGACAATATCCACTTTTCTATTCTACAACGTGGTTACTTGGTTCGGTTGTCCCAAGATACTGATGAGCAACCAAGGGAGTCACTTCATCAATCGCATGATTACCACAATGACAGAGGAATTTCAAATCTAGCAAAAGAAGAGTACCCCATATCATCCCCAAGAGAATGGAACAATTGAAGCATTCAATAAGGTGTTGGAACATGTGCTAACCAAGGTATGCAGTGCGAATCGTGATGATTGGGATTTTAAAATCCCTACAATATTATGGGCCTACATAACAACATGTAAGAGACTAGTGGGACAAACACTATTAAAGCTGGTGTATGAACAAGAAGTAGTCATGCCAATGGAGTACATTGTTCCCAACTTATGCAAAGAGGTAGGGACATGCATAAGCGATGATAGAGCGATTAAAGAACAGTTGACATAGTTGTTACAACTTGAGGAGGATCGTTTCATCGCAGGGTTCCATAAGCAAGTAGAAAAGGATAGACAAAAGGCCTGACATGACCACCATGTAAAAGTGAAGTCCTTCCAATGCGAAGATATGGTTCTCCTATACGATAGCAAGTTTGTAAAGCACCCAGGTAAGGTACAAATGCATTGGTTAAGACCTTATGTAATTCATTTCATCACCAATGGAGGTGTAGTGCAACTGCAGCAGTTAGATTGAACATTACTACTGAAGTTAGTAAATGGAAGCCAACTAAAACCATTTTAAGATATCTAGGTGTGGCACTATGACTAATAAGATGCACAAAAAAAAGGGGGGGAACGAAACAACAGGGAACAGTTAATCGTAGAGAGAACGTCTGGAAAGAAAAACAACACCAATCATAGCAAGGGTGGATCTCGGTGATACAAGACAAAGTGTGATGTAGTCAAATCAAGCAATAAATGCAGCAATTAAACCCGACGAGTGACGACACAAGTGGACGAGAAACACATTTAAGGAGGAATTCGATCATTGGATTTGAAGAATCAACGACGGATTTGGTCAATATTCAAAGGATATGGCTATGATGATCAAATTCCTTCGCATAGATGCAACAAAGGCTATAAGAAGTGACCGAGGAGGAATGGATTGCACCATTTTCAATAGTGCGAGAACGATGTTGAGTAAAGAAAAGTATCGAAGAGGAGCAGAGAGTGAAGTAGATAGCTAGCTATGGCGCATATCATTTCGAGTGACAACACACAGGGATCCCCATTACTGAGCATGCCGATCATGGAGGAAAGGCAAAAAATTCAAGATGTGATATCATGACCACCCAAAAAGACAATGGGTGCGAATCGACCAACTTTTCTACAACGACAACCCAAATCAACTAGGAGTTCCACCAAGGCTGCAGAGGGAGAGGTTGGCCCATCGACAATAGGAGGAAAGGATTCCACCTCCAAGAAAGGGAAAACTACTAATTACATTCCAGTATACCTACCGCTGTGAATGCTAGATGCACCAGTAGTTTGCATTAGTAAGAATTAGAGGTTCAACATCAAAATTCCAGGCATTTTGAAGGGGGTTCCTATTACCATGAATATCATTTTGCACCTCAGAAGTTACATTATAGTGACCACGACATTCTAGCCTATGCAGAATGCACTAAGAAACCTTATGAAATTCAAGCGCATGACAACTAAGGACTTTTCACTCGAGAACCGACAAAATGGGAACTGGGGCTACAGAGGTCGGGGCTATTATCCATTACCCATATGCCACATTTTGGGTGACCATCGAAAGTAAACGCATGCATGAAGCAAATTATAGCATGCTTCCATGAAGGTTTCCTATGGCTGGATATGAAAGTACCCATCATAGTCAACCTACTATTACAAATCACCGGTTTTCCCAAGGCAGGCGTCGATCCCTCCCATTACTTCAAAAAGAAATACAATGATAAAAAGTTGGATGAAAGACTCAAGAAGAAATATGACGTAGTTCATGAAAAGAGCGCATATGTCATTCGCACTATCAATGAAAAGGAAGTTTAGATTGCAGCAAGATTATTGACTATAAATATTGTGCACAAGAATAGACCCAATCAATCTACATCGGGAGTGATTGCATGCACAGAGTAATGCACCTCAGGAGTCCAAATGAATTGGGAATTGTTTTATTAAACCAATTGATGGGAGATTCCACATTGGAGCAGGAGGGGAAATGACTGTTCACGTATTCTTGGCTACTAATATTGATCACGCTTATGGGTTGGATGGAAACCAAGTACTATTAAGGGATGGAAATAAATGCAGTGAATACATGTAGTGGATCAAGGTATCAAAACCTATGGGCACTCACTGATAAGGAACAACAAATAAACTGTAATGTCTAATTCGATTTATACTTGGATGGTCTCCAGGATGCCGTAGGGAAGGTTCTATGCCTCACGGAAGAAACTACAACCAAGTATAAAAGACTAGTGACATTCTCGATAGGACCAAACGCCATTCACATCCAAGTGAGTTGTGACGAGGAGATCCAATGGCTAACGACATAGTATAAGCTAATAGATGAAGAGCTCAATGCCATTATCGATGAATGGCCATTAGAATGGAAGGTTCTGGTCAGCGTTGATGAACTGCCAAACACATAAGCAGGAGTACCACGAAGCATTATGGTTGAGCAAGAGAAGGTAAAATATTTTGACGAAGAATCATAGGAAGAATCGTCAGCAACTCCGACGGATTCAGAGCTAGAAATGCAACACGAATAAGGGCAGATAAAGCGCTGATTCGAACAAGGAGAATAAATTGGCACAACCAACTTTTCGATGATTAGGTAAGTAGGATCCTGACTGCAATTACTTTAGCGACCAGTGAGAGTCAAGCATAGGTGAAGCAACATGCGACATAATACTTCCACCAGGTAAAGGGATTGTTGCAATCCTTGACGAATGATGTGTTAGAAACAAGAGTACCACATATAGAGCTGCTTCATAGGACAAACAACCCGAATTATTGCAATTCCACCGAAATAAATTTCAACAGGAGATGAATCTCTTGATGCAACATTGAGGAAATTCGACTTGATTAGTCTGAACATTAATAAATTGTTGATACACATAGTGACTAGATTACTAAAGGAAACAAGTCATGAGATACAGGATCACAAAGTGATAGTACACGACCATTTGGTCAAATTGTGAGAGCAGATAGCACAGGAATAAGCTGAAATATAGCGCATGAAGAAAAAACAAGAAGTGGTCTCCATAAAAAATACCAAGGCGTTTGATGATAAACAATGACTGGAGCGATAAATATCCGCCGCATGTGAAGAAATTTCAGACATCACCATAGATATGTTTACAGAGGTGAAGGTCTTGCGACTAGGACAAATAGTCTCCAACTTTAAGAGATAGAATGAGGAGTTGCAACCACATGAAGTACCAAGTACACAACCAGAACAGGTAGCAGAGTGCAAGAGTAGAATAGAGGAAGCCACAACACAAATCAAGGAGTTGGAGAAAGCATCCCACTCCATTGCATAAGCCACGACACAATTTTGGATGAGCATCATTCAGAATGAACAATTGAAGAAATTAGGGACACAAATCAACGAGGAAGAAGCACACCTAACAATATCACGGGGATCACTCAAGACAATTCCCCCAATCATTCAAGTGAGCAAGGTAGCCAAGTTGAAAGCATTACAACAACGATTCAAGAAGGCAAGGGATAGGCAGCAATGGAGGAGTGTTTAGTTGGACCAATTCCAAGAGGATGCAGAGCAGCTGGCACTTAAATCAATGGATGGACTTATGAACACTAAGGAGGCACTGGCCAAAGTAGCGTAGGTGTCTGAGGAGCATCCAACAGAGCAAGAGGTCGAGGAGTGTGCAGCTCTAAGCACAAAGGTCAAGGAAGAAATTAAGCAAATCCAGACAGAGCATGACAACTTCAAGGCCAAGTTGAACAAACCATCCATGTCCATCTGACGTGGCTTGAGGATGAGCCACAAGTTTGTGTTGGGGGCCTGTTGGAAAGGGGATCAATTATGTAAGGCATGACAAAGATGATATCGACAAGCAAAAAAGTTGGCTGCACATGAGAAATTTACTGACATTGTATGGGCGTTTTGGTTGCAAGTAGTTAGAATTTTTGGTCCTAAGTAGTTAGAGGGTCAACTTATGTGGACCATTTTGTAAAGGTGCAATCCTATAAATAGAATTATAAGAAGAGTCATAGATCATCAGTTGAGGAGCGAACTAAGGAATAATATCTTGTGTATGTAATGTGATCTATGAATGAATGAGTTTTGGTATGAGGCTTTCGACCAAGGGATGTGTTGTGATCTTTGAAGCTAATATAAGAAGAATGTTGATGATGTAATTCTTTCATTTTTTGTGTGTCTACAGTGGTGTGATCTATGATACTTTGCATGTTTGAATGATGAAAATTCTTGATGTGTTTATTGGGTTTACGTATGTCGATGTATTCATTAAGTGGATCCGAATTATGATTGATGTGATGTTAGAAATTGCTGCGACTAATGATAAGTAGATCTAATAAATAATGCATTAGAAACTCTTGGATATATGAATATTGTTGCGAAAAAGTGAGACATGGTACGCAAGTCTTCTTCCTTTCACAGAAACGTGGTTCCTACAGCCCTCCCTCAAACATCTTGGGTGAGACTACATCTGCTTCACAGGTGTTGTTGGATATGGAGATTAGGTCGAAGGGTGTCAACAGATCTATGGGGTGAACCCATATCGGCTAAAGTGTGTCAACAATTCATCTAGAATTTTTTTGAATCTTGCAGCCATATAGATATTGACAATGTAATAATAATTGGACCAGTGGACCCTAAAAATTTGAAATTGATCATAATTGGACTAGAACCAGGAACAAAATTGAAAAAAAAAATCGCGTACATCCATGTGAATCCAAACCATTAAACCAAATATGAAAATTTATCTCATGCATATATGACAAGTAAGTGTGGTTGTAACCAAAATAAAACTTATGTTAATCCTAATACAAACCAAAATACATCAAAAAAGAGGCTCTACATGACTTCTAGAGTCCAAAGTCCAAACATAAGCATAGTAGTCATGTAGTTATTGATTTACTGATAAGTAGATCCTAGAGTATACAATATAAGTTCCTAAAAATATGATAGAAACATCTAAATATGCATCCTTCTAATCCCCCGCATCCTCCTCATGATCAACAAACTCTAAACTAGGATTCTAACTAGATTGCACTAGGCCCAAAGGTCCAACAAAATGCTAAGATCACCTACTCATGGAGGTGGGTCAAATTCCATCCAAGATATGTCTTGAAAACAAATCTCCAACTCAACCCAACAAATACTTAGATTCAACATTGGATATCGAACCAAGAAGGATTCCAAACCAATAACAGTGGATTAATAACTCAGAAAAAATAGCAGCTCAATAACACATAAAAACCTAAGCTCAAAAACTCCAAATCGTTGAAGTGTATGAGTCAAATGAGAGGTTAGATCCTCTTTAAATAGAAATGGTAGGTATTTAGGGATGATTTTAGGGTTTCAGGAAACCAATTTTCAATTTATTTTTTAAAATCCAATTAAAAAAAACATGGTCCTATGCGGCTCGTACAGGCCCATGTAGAACCTCATGGTTAAGAAAAATAAGGCTATAACATTGTACAATTACAAGATAGAATTGAAAATAAAAATGGATAAATGAAGAAAGAATTTGCAACACCAATAAATAAATCAATGAATTACATGGCTCTTTGCATGATTTGGATAATTTGGTTCTTAATATTCACAAGCAAATTGATTGAAGCATATCAACTAAAATTAATTGAAAAGGAGTAGGAAATTGAGAAAATCCATGTTGATGCAACTTATGACAAAAACAACCTCACAAAAATGATTGATGTTACTTGTGACATAAATGACTTAATGAAAATGATGGATGTTACGTGTGACATAGATGATATAATGCAAATGCTTGATGCGACTTGTGACACAAATGATATAATGGAAATGGTTGATGGGTGATGATTCATTACCAGGGTATGAGATAGGATAATTTATTAGAAATGAATTGAAGAACACATGTTTTGAGAATGAGTCAAAAACAAAAACACAAAGTGGTAGCAACAATAAATGTGAATTTCAAGTTACAAAATAAAAACATTATGAAGAACATCAAGCATTACAAAATGATCTTTCCAAGATGATTATTATACCTTAGGAAGAATTTCAATTCAACACAAATCAACATGTTAGGATTGTTAAATTATTGTAACTTCGGAAGATGTTCCAAGATGTATTGTATTCCTCCTTTGGGAGATGAGTTTGGTATTGTTAGTATCATTGAAAGAAGCACTGTAAACCTCTGAATGTGAGTCAGGTCAATAGTACCCAAGTGCTAATATAATATATGTTATTTTTTGGTGTCAAGCTGTCAAGTAGTCCCAGTCAGTTAGAGAAGTCGGCCCTGCTAGGTTAGTAGTCAAGTCAAGTGAAGAATATAAATAGGGAGGCGCTCCTCTCCATTTGGACACACTCACTCAAGATGTATTAGCAAGAAAGAGAAGGAATAGTGCGCCAGAAAGAAGAGAGCAACTGTTGTGTGGGTTTTATACTGCACTGGTTGAGTTCTATACTGAGGAAGTTTTGTGGGGTTTCGTCCCTTGTGGTTTACCCAAGAATTTTTTTTGTGTTCTTGTGTTCTTATGTTTCTGTGCATTTTGTTCTTTCAGTGATATTCTAGTGACTAATTGTTTTAAGATATCATCTAAGCAATTTAAGAAAATTGAACATGGTATCAGAGCCACCGTGAAAGGAAGTAGTGAAAAACTAGGGTTTCTTGTTCCAAACAAATCCCTCGACATATCAACCAGAAAAGAGGGCTCTCCCAACTCGCCTATGAAGAGCACATATTTATGTGGAGACATAACTGAATTCGAATCATTTTCAATTTTGACATGTTATTGTTGTCGAGACAAACTAGGGTTTCAGTTTTCATGAGGTTTCATCATGAATCTCAGAAAAAGGAAGATACAATCTACCTCGCCTTAGGAAGGTGCATATTTTCCACTATTTAGCTCCACCTGTGATCCCAACTGCAAAAATAGGGTTTCTGCTTCAAACCCTAGGACATCAGGAAGAAGTTCATTCATGAGCTAATTTCTTGAAGTAATTATCTTTCTATCCTTTTCCATTTGAGGTTCTCAGTTTTATAAAGATGAAAAAGAATACCAAGCTAGATGAAAAGATTGAAGGGGTTGAAAACTTTAGAGCATGGAAGTATAGGATCATGCTCATCCTCGAAGAGAATGATCTAGACAAGTTTGTGAAAGAGGAAGTGAAAGAACCAGAATGAGATGAAGCCAAATCCAAGCACAAGAAGGATATGATCATAGCTGATTCCATCAAAGATAACTTGATTCCTCAAGTATCATCTATGGAGACTCCAAAAGAAATGTTTGATTCCCTATCAGGACTATTTGAAGGAAGAAACATTAATAGGAAGATGACCCTGAGGAATCAACTCAAAAGTGTAAAAGCTCAAAAGTTAGAGACTATGCAATCTTATTGTATAAGAGTATCTCAAATAAAGGATAAGCAAGAAGCCATTGGTGACATGGTTTAAGAAGCATAAATTGTAATGACGACTTTGAATGGCCTTACAAGAGATTGGGAGTCCTTTATCCAAGGAATTTTCTCAAGAAGGAAACTAACCAAATTCTGGAAGTTATGGGAAGAATGTGTCCAAGAAGAAGAGAGGATAGCAACCAGAGAATAAAAACTAAATGACAATGAGGATCAAGCCTTGAATTCCCACACAAAACACAAAATGAAGAGTCGTGACCATCCTCCTAAGACTCAAGGGTTTAAAAGACCCAAGAGAGACTTCTCAAATTTTGAGTGCTTCAATTTCCACAAGTCAGGACACATTGCCATTAACTGTCCCATTAAAGAAGAAATACTCAAAAAGATGAGAAGGTTTCAGGCCCATACTATTGAAGACAGTGATCAAGAAGTAGAAGAGGAAGCCAAGAAGGATGAAGACTCCAATGAAGAATATTTTTTGATATATGCTCTAACTAGATCAATCTCACTAGGAAATGATACCTGGTTGATTGATAGTGGTGCCTCCAAGCACATGACTGGTTTCAAGGATTCACTCTCATGCCTTGAACAAAAGGAATCCCCACACAAAGTGATTCTTGGAGATGATTCCCAATATCCCATTATAGGATTAGGAGAATCACCCTATAAATTGGATTCTGGAAAGTATATGAAAATGAAGGATGTTTGATATGTCCCAGGACAAAAAAAGAATCTTCTTTCCATTTCATCCTTAGACAAGAAAGCCTTCAGAGTTTCCTTTGTGGATGGAAAAGTTCTCATGTGGACCAAAGGAAATAATATTAATGATGCAGTAGATATTGGAGTTGAAGAAGGAGGACTCTACAAATTGAAGGGACACACAGATTTAGCATTAGCAACTAGTGTTGTAGAGGAAAGTTTCCTATGGCTAGGGTTTAAGAGGCCATCAACGTACTGGGGTTTAAAGAGAGATGTAAATGGTTCTGCAAGTATATATAAGCAAGTTTCAGAGATTAGAATGGTTCATACCTTGACAAATGAAGGTCGATCCAAGTAGCCCTTCAATCATCTTCTTGCTCCTCTTGCTCCAAGAGACCTGCAAAACAAATTATACCTTCCTCAAACAAATATGACCACATATAAAATAATGATAATAAAAACAATATGAGAAACTATTCTGATTAACATAAACATCTGATCATAAACAAAGATTCAATCACACATTGAACAATGATTTGGGAAGAATAAGGACATCACATCTTTATTAATCATGAAAAGAAATACAAGTATACCTTCTCTTCAAGTTGGGAACCTCACGAAACCTTGATCTGGTTCTACTGCTCTTCTTCTCCAAGGAACTCATCCTCCAAGCTCTGCAACATAAGGAGAAATATTCTAGGGAAAAGGTGGGGGAAAGAGAGTCCCAATTCCTCCTACATAACAATGCAAAGATTCAAGCCTCATTTGATAGACCTTGTCCCTCTCTTATATAGTATTTTGAAGAGTTAGGTTCGAAGACAAAGTAGTTACAACTGAAGGAGTCAGTTCCATAACCACCCAAACTACCCAAATTTTGAGAAACATATTTTTTTGACATCTACAAGAAAAAAACGTGGGTTCTAGAGACAACAATCGTGTATTCAGGACGAAAACGTGGGTTACAATGTAAATAGTCACGTATTTAGGGAACACTCGGGTATTATATATAACAAGTCGCATGCAACACGCGGGTTTCCTTAAGGAAACTCGTGTGTACATCAAAAAATCTTATTTTGAGGGTACTTATAGGAATTTGCAGACTTTGGTGTCTTCTAGAGAGTTTTATATGACTCAAATACCTTTCTAAAGATGCAGATAAGAGGTAAAATGGAGTTACATAACTCCAGATATGGGTCCTCCAAGTTAGGTGTTTTTTCAGTGACATTCATGACGTGTCGACATGCGACGGAATCATGGGAAAGTGGTCACAGGAAGAGATGTGTCATTTTGAGATACAACAACTAGTACCATTAACCCATGTGATCTATGTCATAGAAGGATTGCTCATGTTCACTACAAAGCCCTTCCAATTATAAGCAAGGTGGTAACTAGTTTTATAGAACATGAAGGAGTGTACAAAGGATGTGCACAAGAGAAGAATACTAAGAATCCCTTTCCAAAAAGTGATAGTAAGGAAAAAGGGATCTTATATATTATTCACTCAGATATCTGTGGGCTAATGCAAACCACTTTATTAAGTGGGTACTCTTACTATGCCTCTTTCATTTATGACTACTCCAGAAAGACTTGGATATACTTTTTGAAAAAGAAGGATGGAGTGTTTGAAATATTCAAAGAGTTTAAGGTCCTAGTAGAAAACGACGTATGTGGTGCAAATGTATGGTAATATAGGTCAAACTCTATGTGGTATCTACAACAAGTGTTCCAGATGGTATTGATTCTAACATACCAAGGCTTGCATTTTTCAAAAGATCTTTGCTCGAGCCTTAGCTCTACGTGGGAAACTTTAAACATCTCGAACAGTTGAGTTTGTGTCATGTCAAGATAATGCTTAACATGAGGTTCAATGTGATGAGAACCCCTACGATGTTTTAACACATCCTTCGTGTTAGAAGAGGGCCTAATGTTATAATGCCAAAACGTTTGCACTAGGCCCTTCACTGCTTCGAGTAACTTCATGTCTTTGCGGGGCAACCTACCGCTAAATGCCCATAATGTTTCCATTTGTCCCTCTACATCAAGGTTGTCTCTTCTTACTGAATATTTTTTAAGTGTCTTTGGATGTAAAGGAACAATTTGTGATGTGCATTTAAGTAAATGACGTTGTCTTGTGGATCTACATACAATTGATTCAGCCAATACACGACAAGCCACATTATAGTCTTTTGAACAAGTTTTTCTACCAATCGATGTGAATGCAACAACAAGAGATTTAACAATGGGATTACTTGATTCGATATTCGTCATTGTTGTTATGCCTAAATTTCTTCTAATAGTTGCCATATTTCTAGATTTAAGCAAAGCTAAAAACAGTTGGCATTTACCGGCTTCGGATTTGTTATCAAAATATTGTTTCATTATTTGAGAAGAATGATGAAGGATAGTGCGTTTAGCCACCTTACCTTCCATGGAAGTCAATCTGCTCTCATCCACTTGTATTGGTTTAGGAGTTCTCTTTCGTTTTATGTAAAATTTCTTGTCGTTTGAAATGTTGGAGTGACGTTTACATCCACTACCGGCTCACAACTTCGATTAGGAGATTGAACCACTGAACATGGTTGTTGCTGAGTCACATTTACATCGGGAGTAACATAATTATTGAACTCTTCACAAGATTGTCCGTCTACTAATGGATGAATAATATCAACTTCCGTATAACCAAATTCTTTTAATGTTGCATTATATTCCTCGGCCTCTACATCAGGTATCTGTTGAGGGGGAATGGGAACTATTTGCTCATGTAATGAATGCCGACGATTTCTTGAATCTTCCCGTTTTTTTGTTTTTTATTTTCTGCTTCTTCCGGTGTAAGCACCTTCCTTGCTGACTTTCGTCCTCTATTACGTACATTCCCCATTGAAATCTACCCAAACCTGTACAAAACTATGGAATTATGTAAGTAATGATAAAAAATTGCATGTCGAACAGTTCTCTATGCGCGGGTTCAGACGAATTATGTCTTTTGATACGTTAAAGCTGGACAACACAATGCCACCCTACATTTTCTATAAAACACATATCTCATATGCGATATAACGCACCTCCGATATATCGCATATGCGATATTGAATTCCATCCTTTTAATGAACGGGAAGGTTTTTACATGTTTTCCATAACGCATATGCGATTTAGTGCTCAATGAAAATGTGCAATTTACATCTATCTAGATATGATGAGGATAAGGGTGATGAACATTGAGGGTGTCCATGAGCATGATGATGATGAGTATGAGGGTGAGGGTGTCGATGAGGATGAGGGCGAGGGTGTCGATGATGATGAGGATGAGGGTGTCAATGAGGATGAGGGTGAGGGTGTCGATGATGATGAGGATGAGGGTGTTG